>JABXWE010051111.1:0-19698 GCA_014611495.1 Limonius californicus | reverse complement strand
CAGAATTTCGCGATATTGAACTTTTTTAGGCAACCTAAAAGCGATCTTCAATCGCTATTCATTTATTGTTTGTAAAAGATATTAATATAGTATTTTTCCTGTAAACTACGCCGTTGACCACACAGAATTATCAGAGTATAAATATTGTGCGTCAACGGCGGCGTTTCCTGAACATTCAAGGATTTTAATTGTAACTGTAATTCAAACTTTGGCGTTATAACTCATGTCATTTTTATTGTATTGCCACACTCAACTATTTTATTATATGTGTTTTAAAGTTTACTGTCTCTTATTGTGTCTTTTGTACTTGTTGGTGTAAGAAATTTGCAAGCTTCAAATATATAGGAGGAGGCACAACCATCACGATAAGTCCCGTTCCCGTAAGCTGTTGGCTTCTCGGCCTTCCACGAGGACCGACACAATCAGCTGGATTTGGAAGGTGGCGCCCACTTATTTTGACTCACCCTGTACACAACTAAAGATTTTCTCCCATAAGCGATTTTCACGAACTCCCCCTACTCCTCTGAGCTAAGCTGTAGGCCCGTTTTCCATCAAGATAGTTACGACTCGTCGAAAAAGCTCGATTGGCCTGTAACAAAATTGGCGCCGCAACGTGTGTCTTTTTGCGACCGTAACACGTCCTCAATCGACGTCGATGCAGATGATAATTTTCCTACGTATAACCAGTATAACACGAACTCTTTACCGCGCGCCTCAACTTCGAACAGAATAGACACCGAATCTGAAACCCCATCATTTTCTAAAATTCAAATTCCGTTAAAGTCGTTGATACGGTTGTAGCAATGAGTGATAAGAACAATTGAAATTTATCGTTCTCAGTACGTTGTAATGCGTTTATGTAGTATTTTTAAGTTTGGATGAAAAAAAATTTTTTTTCTTAATTTCTCAAAACCCGTCGCAATGTTTACAGGACGTACTGAGAACATAAACTTCAATTGTTTTTACCACACATTACTAAAACCGTATCAACGCCTGCTCGAATATTGGCACTTTCATTTGAATACATTTTGGTAAATATCCCCGTTATTTATCTACCGATTTTGAAAACTTTTTTTTTGTTGTATTCAGCATAAAGAAAGCTATCAGATAAGGTATCATAAGGGGTACTTTGCTATTTGAAATTTTAAAGTTGGTGTTGCTAGGGCTTAGGGGTTGAGGGGTGGGGGGTTGAAACTTACATCTCTAAATGACAATTTTTTTTTATTAATGTTAGTGCAGGTTTACAATCTACTCTAAAAATATATATCTATGTATATACAGAGTAATAAGTAAATGATTTGAAAGTTATTTGGCTTGAACTGGGCACCATCCATTGACGGTTCTCCAATCTTTCCTAGTTAGCTAGGTCTTCTGGCCATCTTCTCTTTAGCCTTCTTTCTGCTGGGTGCTGATGGTATAGTGTACTTACAAGTTGGTTGCTATGATCAGTACTGCGTTGTTTGGCTTTGTTGGCATAGAAGCTGATTACATCTTTGATGAACGGTATACTAAGGTCTTCATGGATAGTTCGATTGGACACAAACCAAGGGGCGTCCGTCATCATACGAAGTGTTTTTGATTGGAAGGTTTGTAAGATTTTTGTGTTGGATGGCTTACTACATCCCCAGAGCTCTATTCCGTAAGTCCAGATAGGTTTTAGAATAATTTTGTAAATGATTAATTTGTTTTCGAGCGAAATTGTGATTTTTTACCAATCAACCAGTACATTTGGTTCAATTTTAAATTTAGTTGGACCTTTTTGGCCTTAATGTGATGTTTCCAAGTAAGCTTCTGATCTAGGTGAAGTCCAAGATATTTGACAACCGGTTTTTCCGGGATTGGGGCATTATTTAAGTAAACCTGAGGGCAAGTAGTCCTTCTCGTGGTAAAGGTGATTTGTGTGGATTTTTCATTATTAACTCTAATTTTCCATCGTCTTAACCAGTTTTGCAATAGATTCAGATGATTTTGAAGCTTTTCGGATGCTCTGTCGGGATTTGTATCAGATGACAGGATTGCGGTGTCGTCAGCAAATGTGGCCATTGTAGTGTCGACTGTGATAGGTATATCCGCCGTAAAGATTAAATAGAGAAACGGTCCCAGGATACTACCTTGGGGTACTCCGGATTTGATTGGGTGATAGCAAGATAATGCACCGTTGACCTTGACTTGATAGTATCGTTCACTGAGGTAAGACTTTAGGAGGAGGTAAATTTGACTAGGCAAATTTTTCTTTATTTTATATAATAGCCCTTCGTACCACACCTTGTCGAAAGCCTGTTGTATATCAAGAAATACCGCGGCACACGTTTCCTTTTCTTCTAGGCTTTTTTTAACTTTGTTTACAATTCGATGGCACTGTTGGATTGTTGAGTGTCTTTGTCGGAAGCCAAATTGATGTTCAGGGATTATGTCATTTATTGATATACTTTCTTGTATTCTAATAAGGAGGAGCCTTTCGAATATTTTTGACATAACCGGTAGTAAGCTTATCGGTCGATAGGATGCTGGTTCCTTGGGTGGTTTCCCTGGTTTTACAATCATGATTATTTGCGCGTATTTCCATTGTATAGGATAGTAGCACAATCGTAGCATACTATTGTAGATTGTAGTCAGTAGTACAAGTGCCTTCCTGGGCAGGTGCTTCAGAACTTCTCCAACCACCAGATCGTAACCAGGAGCTTTATAAGAGTTTGTCTTACTGATTTCTTTGCGAACTTCAGCTGGTGAGAAAGGATTTATGGGTAGCGATAATTGACAGGGAGCAGTGAGGTAGTTTTGTATTTCTTCGTCTTCGATGTCGTTATCAACAAATTGAGCCCAGTTGCCGTCTAGTTTTCTTATAGGTGGGATTGATACTACAGGTCTTTTGAGTTTTTTAGTAGCCTTCCATAGTGAATGATCTTGTGGTGTTAGTTTAGTGATGTAGTATTTAAAGGTATCATTACGAACCTGATGTAGAGCTGAGCGTAGTTGGTGTGTTAGCCCATTGAGTTGTGTTTTATCGTAGGGATTTCTCGTTCATTGCCACTTACCGCGTGCTCTTCTTTTTTCGATTACGAGTTCTTTTATATGCAAAGGTATATTATGATTGTCTGGTACGATTTTCCTTTTTGTAGGTGTGGCTTCCCATGCGGCGTACTGTATTGTGTCCGTTAGTTGTTTTACTACCTCTTCGATCTCGCAGTTTTCTTTTATTCTATGCTTTAAATTGATGTTTTCATTTATTAAGTCTTGGAAAAGGTCCCAGTTAGTTTCTTTCGAACACAATTTGGGTATTGGTTCCCTTCATATTATATTAGTGCTTAGTGTTATTATTATACCACTATGATCAGAGCTTAGATCTAGGCTGGATTCGATTTTGGAGTAAATATCAGAAATGCCTTTGGTTATAGCAAAGTCAAGTAGATCAGGTATTTTATTCCTGTCCGTAGGCCAATAAGTTGGCTCACCTGTAGATAATAAGTTTAGGTTGTTTTGTTGTATTGAACGGAACAGATTACGTCCTTTTGTTGTGATTAATCTAGAGCCCCATACTGTATGCTTGGCATTCCAATCGCCGGCTGCTAGAAAATGAGATCCAAGAGAACCGAAAAAGTTGTCGTATTCTTCCGAGGAGATATTGTGTCGTGGTGGAGAATAGATGGCTGCAATAGTTATGGGCATGTTGAGTGCTTTGGATTTTATTTGTTATATAAGCTTGTAATACATAGTGACTCATGACCGATCTAATAATGATGGCTGACCCTGCATGCGCAGTTCCGTCAGGGTGATGGGCGTAATATATGGAATAGTATGGAATTTTGATGAATGTTCTTTCAGTTGAGTGGCTTTCGGAGACTAAGAGGATATCAATTTTGTTATTATTTAAAAATAGAGAGATTTCTTGTGTGTGGTTTGATAGCCCGTTTGCGTTCCAGGCAGCTATTCGTATTGATGGTGTAACGAAGCGTTACTATTTTTTATGTTTATTTTGTAATTTAGAACTCCGTTTAATTTGTTTACATGCCATTTACCGTTTAGAAGTTTGTTAGATTGATTTTAGTAATTTTATTGTATACCGACCGATGATTTTCCGAATGCACCCCGTATTATTTGCATATTCACCGATACATGTAAATTTAATTACGAGCCGTTGCATTAATAATTTACATTTCATAGCGGCTTAAGGTAATTTGTTTGTTATGTGCTGTATCACGGCATGTTGCATTTTTGTTATCCTTATCATAGGCTGCTTAGTTAGATATCATTATTGGGAATGATTTCAAACACCGTTTATTTTTATTTGCTTTCATTTTAGGAATGTTTACCGATTTATTTGAATACATTTGTGTGCCGTTAAATTTATATTTAGGACCGAATAAGGTAATTTATTTATTATGTTCCGTGTAGCAACATTTAGAATGCCTAGTTTATTTTGTTATTATTATCTGAGACCGTTTTATTTTATAGCAATTATTAGAGTTATGTTTGATTGCCGGTAGCATTTTTATATGATTATTTGACTTTACTAATAACGTCCGAAACCATAATTTGGTTTATTTGAATTGCATTTACGCTCGAGGATCTGATAATCGCTTCTTCGACGTAAAAGCGGTGGGGCATCGAGACGTGTCCCACTCTTGGCGGATATGCGTGAATTAAACCGAATTTTGTAAATACCGTTAGCCCGCGGGTATAAATACAGCCCCTCGAGCATTAAACGCTCAGTTACCTCCACCGATCCAAAGTTCCAGTCTACCAGCGAAGAAGACAGTAAGGTACGCTCCAACCCAGAGACGCCGCTTGGGTAAGAATTTGTATTATTTCGGCACTGTTTGATTCCGTTCATTGTGTATACCGCTCTCTCTCTCTCTCTCTCTCACCCAATACACATCTCACACCCTCTCTCTCTCTCTCTCTCTGCCCCTCTCTCTCTTGCACCTTTCGTTCCCCTTACGGCTGCGTTTTTCCTGACGTAAGGTTCCTTCTGGAAATCACCATCGCTGCGTTTGACCTGAGGTGGTGCTTTTTCCAATCCCGTTTCTCTCTCTCCCCCTTACGGCTGCGTTTGTCCTGACGTAAGGTTCCTTCGGGGGTGCACCGTCGCTGCGTTTGACCTGAGGCGGTGTATTCCACCTTATTTACTTGTCTTATTAAAGAGAGAGAACCGTTTAGAGTCCGTTCATACCGGGGTTTGAACCCACCGGGTGCCGAAATATATAAACTCCCATCTGACATAGCAGCGTCCTCGTCTGACCGCTACTGTGCAGCTACCGTACTACCGCCTTGCTACTGTATTTTGCTACCGTATTGCTACTGTATTTTGCTACCGTATTGCTACCGTATTTTTGCTACCGTATGCTACTGTTTTGCTACCGTATTTTTATTTTGCTATTGTTTACTACCGTACTGCTACCGTTTTGCTACTGTATCTAATAACATTTGTTCGCTATTGTTGTTGTGACTGTATGCCTAACTGCCAAATATATGTATTAAACCTTCCTGTTTTGATCATTTAACAACCGAGCAGATTTAGGTGCTTAAGACCGCTTCTCGAGAGTGCAGGTAAATAAGACAGACCCCTGGATACCGACGTCTTCAACTGCAGTTACCTAGGTCTTCGTTATCCATCCCAGGACTACGAAGCTGTTCCGGAAGAGTAAACTTCGTAACAAATCTGGCGCCCGAGGCAATCTCCGCAATTGCACGTAATAAGCGGACGTGCAATTGACTCCGTTAAGCCGATTAAAGTAAAGAGCGTCACAAATTTGGCGCCCGAGCAGGGACTGTTTTTTTTATTTGCAGTCATCTCCGAGGAGGGACCTAGTATTCCATCAACGATAGTAGTGTTCGAGACCGCAGCCATGCCATCCGACATCGAGAAGTCCGACGTAGAGAGCAACCACTCCGAGGAAGACGCAGTGGGCTCAGAAACCACCGACAGACGCGTAGGATGGGTATACCACCTACGGAAGGAGCAACTCGTGGAGGAAGTGAACCGATTTGGATTGGACCCCGAAGGTACCGTAGACACCCTGAGGCGACGCCTGGTGAAATTCCTCCGAGAAGGGCGAGCCACTCCTAAGGTAGAAGTCAAAGGGGGCTCCAGACCAACAGGCCCGTTCACCTTCCCTCCTGCGACAGGAACTCCGTACGAGGTACCGATAGTGACCATTCCGACGGTAACTACAAACGCCGCTTTGTACACCCAGACAGCTACGACTACCGCCGGCACGACCGCAGGTAACCCGTGCCAGTTCACCCCTTTTACAGGAGTATACCAGGTACCGTCCGCCGTGTCAATACCCGCTGTTTATTTAAACACCCAGACTACTGTGACCAGCGCTGCCACAGGTATGCAGCCCTACCAGCCAGCAACACACCAGACTTATCAACCGACGCCACCGACCCAAGCAGCACCACCGACACCGGTACCGTCAGTAGTACCGGTACCCCGCACCAATTTAAGGGTTCATGAATGGAAAGTGACCTTTAATGGACAGACCGACCCCGTGGCATTCCTGGAGCGACTTGAAGAGATCTGCCTCCGCTATGACCTTCAGGCCGAAGAGTTGCTACCAGTGCTACCGGAAATGCTGTCCGACATTGCCCTGATGTGGTACCGCAACAACCGGCTACGATGGAAGTGTTGGAGAGATTTCATCCACGACTTCCGGACCTTCTACCTGCCCAGCGATTACCTGATAAACCTGGAGGCCCAGATCAGCCAAAGGGTTCAGCAGAAACATGAGTCAGCGGTAAGCTACATCGTTGCCTTACAGACCTTGATTCGCCGACATGGAGGAATGACCCCAGACCAGGAGTTATTGTGGTTGCACCGTAACCTGCTTCCCGGTTACCGGCTCTTCATACACCGAACCGCCTGCAACTCTGTAGATCAGTTACTGGCGGCAGTCAAGGAGTACGAAGACATCCGCCAGCCCGCGCCAGTCAATGTCACCACCGCACCAAGTAAGCCTTCACCACCAGTAGTGTCCCACAACCCAGTTTATCCCAAGGAAGAACCGAAACGGGCAAAGAGGACCAGCGGATATGTTTCCACACCAGTCGAAGTACCGACCACATCCAAGCAAGAGAAGACCGAGAACGTTTGTTGGCGTTGCGGCCAGACCGGCCACTACCGACAACACTGCAAGAACCCGAGGATCCTTTTCTGCTCCAGATGTGGGACCAAAGGAGTGTTCTCCCGGGACTGTAAGTGTCAGCAGCCGGGAAACGAGAAAGGAGCTACTCAGTAAGGAGGCCTGAACCGCTCCCGACCCAAACCGCCTCCACACTAGGGGACAACCGTCCATACCTGGCTATTGTAATAGGTGATTACACGTTTTCAGCTCTCGTAGATACCGGAGCCGTATTATCCTATATAGGTCCCAAA
Organism: Limonius californicus; assembly: GCA_014611495.1. Taxonomy (NCBI): domain Eukaryota; kingdom Metazoa; phylum Arthropoda; class Insecta; order Coleoptera; family Elateridae; genus Limonius; species Limonius californicus. The sequence continues at coordinate 12,320 of JABXWE010051111.1, read as the reverse complement.
GTGGCTGACATCTGCCAGCAGCTGAAGATTCCCGAACGACAGCCGCGTACCCGCAAAGCTACCGTATTAGATGGTCAAACCGTGCACATGCAAGGCTCGTATAACATCCCAGTCCAAGTCGACCAACAGAGGAAGACACAGCCGTTCCAGTACATACCCAGTATGGTGTCCGACGTCCTATTGGGAATGGACTTCCTGAAATCGATGAAGTTCCATATCAACCTGGCTACCGGAAATGTGTTCCTAGAAAACCGTATAGTGTTCATGAAGAAGGACAATGCCGTGACAGTGGGAATGGTCCAGGAAGTATCCACTTCATTGGCCGCCCTCACCAACCAAGAAGAGCGCCGGCTCTCCGAATTCATAGGCACCGAGTTACCCCTGTTCGAAAATATTAAAGGTACTACCCAGCGAGTAGCGCATTAGATCCGTTTGACACAACAGACACCGATTAAACAGCGATACCGACCCCAGAATCCCCGAATGCAGGAGATCATCAACACCGAAGTTGACCGAATGCTCGAGGAGGAGATCATCGAACCGTCCAACAGCCCATGGAGTTCCCCCATAGTGATGGTCCAGAAGAAGGATGGAAAGCCGAGGTTCTGTATCGACTTCCATAAGATCAACGAGGTGTCGGTCAAGGGCGCCTACCCGCTTCCGTTTATCAACGCAATCTTGGACAAATTGAGGCAAGTCCGTTATATTTCCAGCATCGACCTCAAACAGGGTTACTGGCAGATACCGCTGACCGAAGACAGCAAACCGATAACAGCTTTCACCGTCGGGGGCAAGGGTTTGTTTAAGTTCCGCGTCATGCCGTTCGGGTTGCATTCAGCAGGATCTACGTTCCAGCGTCTACTGGATACCATCATTGGGCCCGAGATGGAACCGAAGGCATTCGCCTACCTAGACGACATCATCGTTTTGGGAAAGAGTTTTGAGGAGCACCTGGACAACTTACGTGAAGTATTCCACCGTCTGCGAGCAGCGAACCTCAAGCTCAACCCCGAGAAGTGTGAGTTCTGCCGTAAGTCTCTAAAGTACCTAGGGCACATCGTCAGCGAGGAGGGTATACACACCGATCCTGAGAAAGTGGAAGCCGTTCGAAATATACCGGCTCCTAAAAACGTTCGAGGTTTAAGACGCTTTCTGGGGATAGCTTCCTGGTACCGCCGTTTTGTACCGTTGTTTTCAGAAATTGTAGCCCCGCTCACCAAGCTGCTCCGCAAACGGCACCGTTGGACTTGGACCGAGGTCCAAGAAGACGCCTTCAACAAATTGAAGACCTGCCTCACCGAAGTTCCAGTCCTCGCCTGTCCGGACTTCACCAGACCGTTCGTCCTGCAAACCGACGCTTCCGGACACGGCCTAGGGGCCGCACTTACCCAGAATACCGCCAGCGGTGACCAGATCATCGCTTACGCCAGCCGCACGTTGTCCCCAGCCGAGAAGAATTACTCCGTTACCGAGAAGGAGTGTCTAGCTATCGTCTGGGGAATCGAGAAGATGAGGCCGTACCTGGAAGGCTACCGGTTCACCGTGATATCCGACCACCAGTCTCTCCGCTGGCTTCACTCCATTAAGAGCCCTGCAGGAAGGTTAGCCCGATGGAGTATTTTCCTTCAACAATATGATTTTGAAATCAGATACCGGAAGGGAGTACTTAACCGCGTCGCAGATGCGTTATCCCGGGAACCGTTGCCAGCTGCAGAAGCGACTACCGAACCTGAACTGTGTGCTATTGACCTGCCGGAGTGCGCTTGGTATAAGCATAAGTATGAAGAAGTCACCCAAAACCCTGCCAACTTCCCCGATTATACTATCCGAAACGACAAGTTGTACCGACATTTCTACGACAACAGCCTGAAGGACGACGAATTCACAGATCCTTGGAAGCTGTGCGTACCGACTCCACTACGCCAGAGTGCTACAGGAGAACCACGACGTCCCAACCGCCGGACACATGGGGATAGCCAAGACCATCGCCCGGGTAGCCAAGCAGTATTACTGGCCAGGGATGTTCCGCGAAGTGGCGAAGTATGTGAAGAGGTGTATAACCTGCCAACGCTATAAAATTTTGCAGCAGCAACCACCTGGACACATGCAGCCTTCCGCCAACCGCCAGCCGTGGGAGACCGTAAGCACCGATTTGGTAGGACCATTACCGAGGTCTTCGAAGGGGAACTGCTACCTTGCAGTGTTTCAAGACCGGTTCACTAAGTGGGTGCAGTGCAAAGCCATCCGTAAGGCGTCCGCTCAAGCCGTTAGCAAAGCGTTATTCGAGGAAATCCTCACCCGATTTGGAACTCCTCGAACCGTCATCACCGACAACGGCACCCAGTATAACAGCAGTACCTTCCGTCAGCTCCTGAAAGAATTCGGAATCGACCACCGTTTCACACCGCCGTACACTCCGCAAGCAAACCCCGTTGAGCGTACAAACAAAACGCTGAAGACGATGATCGCCCAGTACTGCGAAGATAATCAACGTAAGTGGGATCAACACCTGCCCGAATTTATGTTCGCCATAAATACCGCGAAACATGAGTCCACCGGCTTCACACCCGCGTTCCTGAATTTCGGAAGAGAGCTAGAACTACCGAATGCTCTCCGCCGAGAATTAGAGGGACCCAAAGAAGATGCCGACCCTGAAGGTGACACCATACCTGAAAATCACCAGACCCGACTCCGCAAATTACAAGAAGTGTTCGAACTAGTCCGAGTGAACCTAGCGAGAGCATTCACCGCACAAGGACACCATTACAATCTACGCCGAAGAGATTGGAGGTGCCACGTAGGAGACCGAGTCATGAAGAAGGAACATCATTTGTCCTCAGCAGCTCAAGGCTTCGCAGCCAAGTTAGCGCCCAGGTACTCCGGTCCCTATACCGTTACCAAAGTCCTTTCCCCTGTAGTGTATCAATTAAAAGATGCAGCAGGAAAGCGGATTCCGCGAGTACATATCAAAGATCTCAAACCCGTTCATTTGTAAAAACCGCCGACCGACGACGAATTTGCAACCCGTCTGTTTCAGCTCGAAATGAAGAAGGCACGACTAACTCACCCGACATCGTTCCCAATCAGTAGGAAGAAGGAGAAGCCGACACCGGGGCTGGAAGCCGTTAGAAAAGCAGCCATGGCCCTGCGCGCCCGGTTTGCGGGCCGCATTGTTCCCGCCGCACCTGCGCCGACGACCGCAGTTACAACCGACGACCCAACCGTCAGGCGGGCCACCCGTCCGGCCGTTTCGAGCCGACGGAGAGAACCCGCCCAGTCCCAGTCTGCTCCAAAAGACGTCGGGGAGGCCCAACCGGAAGCCACCGAACCTTCGCCTAGTCCCTCGCCCGAAGCCGCCCGCGAAAAGCTTTTGGCGTGGATAGCGCGGCAGGAAAGGGGTTTTCCCTCCTGGCCGGCATCTTTACAGAAGGAGGCTCAGAAACTTAGGCCTCTCGATTACCCCGGGGGCCGTAGGTTCCGTTTGAAAGTGGTGGATCGGTGTAGATCGAAAGTGCGATGGGTGACGCTTCCCCCCCTGAACACTGAGCATTAGTGATCCAGAACTCGTCTAGTAGACAAGAATTATTTTTTTTATGTTTATTTTAGGAGAAATTTTATTTTATATATTTTAAAGGATATTATTTAGTTCCGTTTTGGTTGTAGACAATGGCACTTGGTGTATCGACCGGCGACAATTATGATCTCCTGCGGGATCTGGAAGACGCGATACTTGACTGTGATAGCGACCCCATTACCAGGGCCGACACCGGAGGCGTTCACGAGGCCGACCTTCCGGAGGATTTCCCCATGGAGGCGGACCCGAACCCAGAAACAGGCGAACCGATACCGGAAGCCCAGGCGAGTTTCGATCCGGAGCCTGATGGTTTCCACGACGAAGAGTTCTTCGCCGAGGTACAGCGCCTAATGACCGAGGAACGACCCGCCGAGGAGCCCTCACCGAGCGCTGACGAGGCTTCGCTCCTAGACCCGTTCGTCCTTGCAGTGTACGCTCCCTCGGAGCGCCGCATCCCCGTATGGGCAGGAACCGTGTGCTGGAGGTGTGGCCAGAGCGGCCATTACCGCGAGAGATGTCGCCGTCCCCGAGTCCTGTTCTGTTCCCGATGCGGAAGGACAGGAAGGATGTCCCGAGCCTGTCCATGCAGCACATCGACCGCCGCCCCATCTGCCGTTCCGGCAGTAGACATCGTAGTGGTATGTGACCGCGGAGTGCAGTGCGAACTATTAAGAAGTGCTTGACGCTCATTTAAGTGCAGTAAGGACCTCCGAAAAAGTTAAACTTTTTCTTTCCAAAGTAGGAGGGGTGTGTAACGAAGCGTTAGTATTTTTTTATGTTTATTTTGTAATTTAGAACTCCGTTTAATTTGTTTACATGCCATTTACCGTTTAGAAGTTTGTTAGATTGATTTTAGTAATTTTATTGTATACCGACCGATGATTTTCCGAATGCACCCCGTGTTATTTGCATATTCACCGATACATGTAAATTTAATTACGAGCCGTTGCATTAATAATTTACATTTCATAGCCGCTTAAGGTAATTTGTTTGTTATGTGCCGTATCACGGCATGTTGCATTTTTGTTATCCTTATCATAGGCTGCTTAGTTAGATATCATTATTGGGAATGATTTCAAACACCGTTTATTTTTATTTGCTTTCATTTTAGGAATGTTTACCGATTTATTTGAATACATTTGTGTGCCGTTAAATTTATATTTAGGACCGAATAAGGTAATTTATTTATTATGTTCCGTGTAGCAACATTTAGAATGCCTAGTTTATTTTGTTATTATTATCTGAGACCGTTTTATTTTATACCAATTATTAGAGTTATGTTTGATTGCCGGTAGCATTTTTATATGATTATTTGACTTTACTAATCACGTCCGAAACCATAATTTGGTTTATTTGAATTGCATTTACGCTCGAGGATCTGATAATCGCTTCTTCGACGTAAAAGCGGTGGGGCATCGAGACGTGTCCCACTCTTGGCGGATATGCGTGAATTAAACCGAATTTTGTAAATACCGTTAGCCCGCGGGTATAAATACAGCCCCTCGAGCATTAAACGCTCAGTTACCTCCACCGATCCAGAGTTCCAGTCTACCAGCGAAGAAGACAGTAAGGTACGCTCCAACCCAGAGACGCCGCTTGGGTAAGAATTTGTATTATTTCGGCACTGTTTGATTCCGTTCATTGTGTATACCGCTCTCTCTCTCTCACCCAATACACATCTCACACCCTCTCTCTCTCTCTGCCCCTCTCTCTCTTGCACCTTTCGTTCCCCTTACGGCTGCGTTTTTCCTGACGTAAGGTTCCTTCTGGAAATCACCATCGCTGCGTTTGACCTGAGGTGGTGCTCTTTCCAATCCCGTTTCTCTCTCTCCCCCTTACGGCTGCGTTTGTCCTGACGTAAGGTTCCTTCTGGACATCACCATCGCTGCGACCGACCTGAGGTGGTGCTTTTTCCAATCCCGTTTCTCTCTCTCCCCCTTACGGCTGCGTTTGTCCTGAGGTAAGGTTCCTTCGGGGGTGCACCGTCGCTGCGTTTGACCTGAGGCGGTGTATTCCACCTTATTTACTTGTCTTATTAAAGAGAGAGAACCGTTTAGAGTCCGTTCATACCGGGGTTTGAACCCACCGGGTGCCGAAATATATAAACTCCCATCTGACATAGCAGCGTCCTCGTCTGACCGCTACCGTACTACCGCCTTGCTACTGTATTTTGCTACCGCCTTGCTACTGTATTTTGCTACCGTATTGCTACTGTATTTTGCTACCGTATTGCTACTGTATTTTGCTACCGTATTGCTACCGTATTTTTGCTACCGTATGCTACTGTTTTGCTACCGTATTTTTATTTTGTTCCGTTTGCTACCGTACTGCTACCGTTTTGCTACTGTATCTAATACATTTGTTCGCTATTGTTGTTGTGACTGTATGCCTAACTGTCAAATATATGTATTAAACCTTCCTGTTTTGATCATTTAACAACCGAGCAGATTTAGGTGCTTAAGACCGCTTCTCGAGAGTGCAGGTAAATAAGACAGACCCCTGGATACCGACGTCTTCAACTGCAGTTACCTAGGTCTTCGTTATCCATCCCAGGACTACGAAGCTGTTCCGGAAGAGTAAACTTCGTAACAAATCTGGCGCCCGAGGCAATCTCCGCAATTGCACGTAATAAGCGGACGTGCAATTGACTCCGTTAAGCCGATTAAAGTAAAGAGCGTCACAATGGAGCCATTATTGTGCTAGTTTACCTATGACTGTAGATAGCATGGTTAGGATCATGCCGTTTTGATTGATCAGTTGTGAAAACATGTTTTTAAATTCATTGAGGAAGTCCGTTAATTTATCAGCTATGTCTTCTTTATCATAACTTCTCCGAGTTTGGTTATATGTTGTGTTTGTTCTGCTTGCCGCTGCTGTTATTTGGGCGTATCCAGATGATTCATTACGTTGGAAATTTTGAACGGGTGTTTGTATTTGGCCTAGGGGAGAGTTGGTGTGTACTTGAGAAGTGAAGTTTATTCGTCTATTTGGGTTATCCTTAAATCTTGTTTTTATTCGGTCTCGGTAGACTGTGCACCCTTTGTAGTTTGCGGTATGGTTTCCATTACACAGCGCGGATGTAGCCGACGTATCTTTGGGTTTTGTAGATGCTTTCGTGTCATGAGATTTCCCGCATTTAACACAATTAAATGATTTGGTACAGTATGTTTTTGAATGGCCATAGTCCTGACATCTTGTGCATTGTATTATAATTTTTTTACGTCTGGGTGGTTCTACTTGGATTTTAGTATGTTGTAAAAATTCTAGTTTGTATATTTCTTTATTATTTTCTTGCGGTTCGAGATCCACGAAGAATAACGGTAGGGGGAGTTTGTTCACTCTGTGCCGGACATTTATGATATTTCTAACCTTGTGTCCTTTTTCCGCTAGCTCTTCCGTTATGTCATTTGTTGGTATAGAGTGATGCAGGTTGCGTATAACTACTCTATAGGCTCTTTCTTGTTTTAACTGGTATGTGTGATGTATGATATTTTCTTCACGAAGGTGCCTAATTAGTTTTCTATAGGTCTCAATAGTTCGCGGGTTTATCTTAACTGTATCATTTGTCAAGGATTTGCTGTAGTATGTTTCGTTATCAACGGCTAAAGCCAGGTTGTCTGCCATTGCCTTGTAGTTCTTTACGCCATAGATGTAGATTGGAGGTGGTTTAGGATCTTTTGGCTGGTGGTTTATATTTTCATTATTTGTATTTTCTGATGTACTTTGAGTTTGGGTGGGTTCTGCTACTACTAACGATTGATATCTATTCGTTATTTTAATTTGGGAGTTGTTTTCATTTGCTGTGGTGCGGGTTAAGCGTTTCCTTTTTTTGACCGCCTGCCATTCATGTTTCTTTACTTTTGTGTCTGACTCATTGGTCGTTGATTCGTCTTCGCTATTTGATATGTAATTTGAGATTTCCATATTCGTGTTTGTTTCGTTATTAAATCTTGAATTTGAAGAATTTTGTGACTGAATTTGGCTTGGAATTTGATAAAGATTGTTAAATATTGGCATTTGTTCCATTGGCGTTTGACTTTGATATATTTGTGGTAATGGCATGCTTAAATTTTGATATCCTATTTGATTTTGATACGGAACTTGCATTATATTTGTTGGCTGCGTAATGGGTTGGTTGATCATATTGTTGACTTGTCCGGGCCCGTTTATAATTGGCGGTCCCGGACCATGATAGGTTCCAGGAGGAAACATACGGTAATATTAAAGTTATTTGTACGTACAGTTTATAGTGGAATGACCTCTGATAGCACTTATCAGAGCTGGCACTAGACACACAACACGTTTTAAGATAACGGAGCGCAGTGAAATACGTTCTTACTCTTTAAAAGTCAAACGAGAATCCCAAATGACAATTTAAAAGATAAAAATCGACGTTTCCGAGTATTTTTATGAAATATTTTTCTCAACGATTTTATAGAATTTATCCGTTACTTTTGGGAAGCACTGTATATGACGTCATGCCTGAGGTTAGGAGCCATCAAACACCAATCGCTCAGTATCACAAACCCCAAAACATAAAATGTCCAAATTGTCCCAAGTAACACCGGCGTCCCAAGTAGCACCATTTTACGGTATGTATCTACAAAAATTTCAGAAACTGCATTTTATTGTATTAGATGATTTGATTTATTCCAACAAATAATACACAGAAATAATACGTAGAAGAAGAGTACGAGACAGACAAAACCACATTATACTTAATTAAACAACAATACTAAACATTTTTCAGTGTTTCAAAATATTAATTGGTTAATATATTGGTATTGCATTTAGCTACAGCAAATGTTTATTGTATACATAACACTGCCTGCCAAGTGCTATAGAAAAACTATTTTCCAAACATTCCGTTATCGGCAAACTAATCCTTTTCCAAGAAGTAACCGTTATGGCTTAGGAATGCAGGTAGCCTGAGTAACAATGGAAGTTTAGCAAGCGTAAGGATGGTTGCCTATTTAAGTAGGAGTAATCACAAATTCAAGTCGCTCTCCTTATGGGCCTTAGTTTTAAAATAAAACAGTTACCCAACTAATAAATTTTAACACTTTACTAAAAACAATTGCGGCCCAAACTAAGTTTTAAAAAAATTAACAAAAACACCCAATTTTTAGTACCATCAACCACAAGAACTTAAAATTTTATCCAAGAATAACATCCCCTTAAGACAAATATTGAGCCCTATTTTACGAGTACATCTATGAGCACTTTCAAAATTAAGGTTAAAAAGAAGGAACAGAAAAACAAACACCTAACTGCAAAAAAAAAACAATTGAAGAACAATTTTAACACTTTTTAAATAAAAATAACGCCTCTTAAACTAATTTATGGGTGCACCCTTTATATCCATAACTTCTCGAGAAGAATCGGTAGTAATGTCATATAATGATGATATCTTGGCCTTATTTTCTTTTAACTTTATTAACAAATCTCTCAATTCAACAGTTTTGTTTTTGATTATTTGTTTCACAGCCAACTTTTGGGTTTCTGTTTTTAGCATCTCTTGCAGATAAAGGCTGTTATGAGCAGGAATTTTAAAACTTCCTTTGTTGCCTCTGCATTAATTTGGCTGGTAGATTGTTGCTGATCCATGAAAATATTCTAAGTTCAAAAGTATATCGATACAGTAATATTAACACGCTTGATAAACCGTGTCAATACTGCGTGACGGTGAGATGTGTACAAAATAATTTATCGAAACATTTTTCCACGTTATGAATCATAACATAAGGAAAATTGTTATCAGCAGGATATGTTTTACCACTCCCAGCTGATATGCACCTCGTAATCATGATCCTAACACTGACCTTCACATAGAAAAAATAAAGTACGATTGATTTAATGTTATTTTTTAGTTAAAAACAACGTAGGTCTAGACCTAGATTTCTAAACAGGCAAAGACAAACATAGGAGACGACCATCTTTCTTAACCTAATTATCAACTAATATTTCTCTAAACTGAAAAGCCACATCTTGAAGATTTTTTAAAAGAAACAAGGAATTTTAAATTTGACACATTTTATTAACATTATTAAATAAACACAGTAAATAAACACGGAAAAGAAGACTAATCAAAATCGATTTACACTTTTTTGCCCCAAACAAGTTTATATAGGGACTACCACCAGTAATAACCACTATAAAAAACCACACTTCTATAATTTCATTTAAGATAAAAACTAACCTGGCGTAACACAATTTTCCAGTTCACGAATTAACAGATCACTAGCCATATCCAAATCATAATTGTACTTTCCCCTTGAAAAGAGCAACGCTCTCTTTAGCAGATTTCCCGATATTCTATGCCGGGGTAAAACACCAAATATGTTTGTTAGACGCTTTCCAATTTCTGTGCGTTGTTTGGCGTAAACGAAATCGCGATACTTAGTCCATATATCACCATCTTCCACCATTCTCTGGTTAATGTAACGCCGAATACCTTTGTAGACGGACCTCTTTACATCTAAGCATTTTATAACGTAGATCCATTCTGTCCCGAATGACGTAGAAAATCCATCTTGAATTGCATTTTTCATATATTCTTCAACTTTTCTTCCCTCATCATCACACTCTTGAATAAAACTTGCTAAAAGTTCCTGTACCTTGTTTTTATAGCGATCTGGACAATTTGCAAGTCGTTTATCAATCTCTTCTTCTTCATTAAAACCGGTCACATCCTTTGATGACTCTTCGTTTTCAGATCTAATTACTGTAAAGATGGGTATGGCCTTTGCACTGACCTGCGCATATGATAACTTTTGAAGATATGGTAATAATCGGTGTACAAGGTACAGGTATAAATGATATGTAAAAAAATTGTCAAGCTTGTTCTGACTTTCCAAAATATCAAGAGTTCTTTGATACTTCGGATCCTGAGCAAGAATCTGGATTATGCTTGTTCTTATATTCAGTTTATGGAGTCTATCATAAACACGCGACACGACAGGTATTAGGTGATGCAATTCGTTAGGGCCCAGCATAATAGCGTCAACATGTAGGTAGGTTTTCAGTTCATTACATAAAAATGGAAGCTTGCACCTCCAAGAACATTTTGTGCCTATCATCTCAGGAGAACAGTGACGCTGATGTGATGCTAATGTTACGGAATTCGTTACAAACCTATTGCATTTGGGGCATTGAACAAAATTCGAAAGATTGCCCCCTGTATTTTGATCCGTCAACCTAGTCTCTTCCAGAAGTGAAGTTATATCATCTATGGGAAAGAATAGCATCGATCGAACAGAACAGTCTGGTTGTAGTTTTATAATTTCATGCAATTCTGCCGCTTCTACAAAATTCAATACATGGAGGCACTTCCCCACTTTTCGAAACACAAAGCAGTCGCAATTCTTGTCTGTTGGTATTTTGAAGAGGGAACTGGCACTTCTGAAGGAATCTTGAATACATGCAACATAATCTTCACGGAGCAATGACGTTTTCTGAAGCCTCTTTTCATCTAGTTGCCATACCGTATCCGAAAGCAAGGGATGTTCATGTGAATAATATTGAGGTTCTTCAGGGGATCCTTGGGAAGAAGAACTTGACGTGTATTCCATTATCATCCACTGAAAAGTTGCACCTGTAAACAGAATTTTGACCTTTGCAAACAGGCAACAAATATTTTATATAGTGTGATATGTGATACTTCAAAAAATAACTACGCACAATTTTTAACCCAAGATAATTAAGATTAATTGTTCCATAATAACTTGAATAAATCATAATAAATTTTGTCATGACACATCGCAGATAATTCAAGTATAGGATTCAATTATTTTATCTGAAGACATTCCACTTAACACAGTTTACACATCTTAATTTAAGAAATAAATATAAGACAAAGAATATTAGAAACAAATGGAGAATCAACCTGTCTTATTTTTTTTAAATAAACCTGATAACCATGTAATATAATTAATAGAATTTCATAATAAGCTTCAAAACGTTCAAAACATACGTATATAATCGGTTGTGTCTGGGATGGATACAAACGATTCCGGTGGGATGGAGAGCGAAAATAAGTTAATCTTAAATCAACTTATTGAAATCACCATAAATTAATTTATGGGAGGAAGTATGAATTTTACAATTGATTCTCAAGCTAAGTAATAATACGTCTTAATACAAAATATTGAAGCTGCCTTGAAAATAAGTGGGAATAAACAGGAATAAAAAAAAATATCATAGAATTGTAGATTAAATGGGAATAGAAACTCATGCAAATCATAAAGAAGAGAAAATAATCGAATACTACAAAGCATCAAAGAGGCAACAATTTCACTTGCAAATATTAAAGAATAGCTATAATTCTTTCTCACAAGATAAAAGAATGAATGTACCAAAGAATAGTAATGAAATTACACAAATGAGAAGGTTAACACATTAGGTTTTAAAATAAAACCAAACCAAAAGAATAATGATGAAAAAGATCATAAACACACAGCCAAAGACTGAAGCAAATACACTTATGGAAAATATAAGCAAAAAAGGGATGGAAGTCATAGAAATAAAAAGAAACAAGACTCAAAAGGTGGCTATGCCCATAACGAAGCAGAGATGGATACATTCTTGTATAAAGAAGCTGATGACCTAATAAATAATGCACTAAATAATTTCTAATCTCAGGAAAGCTTTTTTGCTTTTGCTGCTAATCTATTTCTCGAAGAACTAGTTAAGACAGATTGAGAACTGGAAGTAGTAGTACCATCAAACATTGATGATGTAAAGAAAA
>JABXWE010051110.1:0-10520 GCA_014611495.1 Limonius californicus | reverse complement strand
CCTATAATTACCGAGTTACCCTATACAAACATCGAAATTTGCCCACCCTGTACACATTGCGTATTTCTCCTGTTACCTGTTTGCTTGTTTTGCATTTTGTAAATTTTAATTCTGAACTGATACAGTTTTCCATTTATTGTTAAGAAAACATTTTCACTATTAAGTATTCTTAATACAATGTTGTAGTTCAGATCAGAATAGAGTTGAAATAAGACAATCATGTCGGATTTGTGACCTATTACTTGAACGCAATTACTTTGATATTTTTGTTAAAAAAAAAAGTTAATTGAGGAATCTTAATAATATTTTATTACTTATTTTCTTAAATATTACAGATAGCATCTTATATTATTTACAACAAACGCTGTTTTAGTGCTATTTTACGTAATTTTACAGTTTATCATATTGATGTTTTGTTCAGTGTTTACTTTTACTGTTGCCAGTGTTTTTAGAGTTTCGATAAATTTTAATTACCGAAGACAAGTAGATAGAATGTCAACTGAAAGAATTGTCTGTAATTGTACAAAAAACTATTTACTTACCATTTACAATGAGAAAGTCAAAACTTTAGTAATTTGTGCTGTAATGATAATAGAAATATTATCACAGTCAATCAGTAACTATATATCAAGAAATTAAAAGTTGTGAGAAACAATGGCATTAAAATCAATATGACAAATTGTGTATTTTATAGAAGAGGAATCTAACTTCCTTCTCTATAGGTGGTGCACGTGTGATTAAAACTGCACATTAAAAGTTAGTTCTATTAAAAATATAATTTTTTTGATTTGTGTGATACATTTTTATACAAACTAATATTACAAAAAAAAATTGTATTTCAAACAAATCAACATTTGGAGAGTATTGTGCAGATTTAATGCTCCATCACCTGTTTTCAACTGATATGTATTGATTTGGTTGGGGTGTAAAATCATGGAACTTTCCTGTGATAAAACATTTAACTCGCTGTATTATGTAGACAGCAGTGATTTAACATTTTCCTAAGAGTTCCATATTTCTAACATGCCTACCAAAAAAACCCTTAAGTACTTTATTTTACATTGATACAATGTTAATATTGACAAATAGGCCAACCAACGTGAAGAAGAATACAAAAACCAAATTAAGAACCTTACCACCCGTCTAAAGGAGGTACTGAAATTGCTGGAGTGTACCTCATTGTCTTTAACTTCCCCTTTTGTGTGACTTAATACATTATTAATTTTCAGCATGGTGTGCTTTTGTAGATGCTATCACAAATATATCTATATTTTATAATTATATTTGTGATACTTCAATAATTTTTGTGTGTTATTGTTGTTACGATGTTACTAACTGTTAATATAGGCAACAATACGAGAGGAAAATTATGCCACCCACGTAAAGGCTTTGGACAACGCACTAAAAGAGGTAACTGGGGAAAGAATAACCAGTTTTGTGCATATATTTCTATGTAGATATTTGATACATATCTAGCTTTTTCGTGTTGGTGACACTGTGGGTTCCAAGATGGTGCAGTACTGTAGCTTCTGTTTAAGTCTTATGTTTATTTTTATGTGTTAGTGGGGAGATTTTTTATGATCACAAATTTGACATAAAATTTTCCCCTTTATTTTTAACCTATCCAATGCTGTCTTTATGGAGGTATTGGTCACTGTTGCTAGTAAACAAAGCATGTTTAGCATTCTGTTGTGTGCAGGCTGCCGCTACCCGAGAACATTGCGAGGACAAAATTCATATCATGTCTGATAAATTACGTGAAGTAAGTTGTAAGAGATATATGTAAATATTTCCGTCATATATTTGCACATACATTTCATGGGGTTTTTGGAAACTATGGTAATTAGTAATATAGCATCATTGCAATGCTTCAGAAAGAGAAATACTAATTTAATTAAAACTTGGATATATTCAAACTTTGTTTTATCATAGCTGTAATGAACACTGAAAATACAATTTAATGAAATGTCAAAGTGTTCTTTATTGCATGCAATACATGGGACCTGGACAAGCTTAATATGTTTCACACGTTTTTGGTTGATTTGATGTTATATTACTAATTTTTGAACTTAACAAAAGTTCTAGTTGCTTGTAAAGTCAGTGGGGTATCTGTATAATTTACACTGCATTTGCTTCGCTTATATGTCTGTTGATTAGATATATTTTCCTTATCTCTCCATTGTAAATATGAGTGTGACTACATGAATTTGAAATATGTATTTACATTTGCAAAAAAAAGAAAATGATTTTATATCAATGGATTATTATAGTCTCTATATCAGGCCAAGTTATGTCGGTTTAAAAATTCTTGTACAATTTATCCCAGATTGCAAAGTTAGCATATGCCAGAATAGATTGCATTTGTAAGGCCAACTGATTGAAGACATACTCTGAATTGCTAAAACTGATATTGTTTCTTCAAACGTGTATATCATTTTTATTATCTCATGGAATATTATCTAGTATAGTTTTTTTTACATAATTTTAGTTTGCACAAATGATGGATATTAGCAAATTTCTAATAATGAGGCTCGCTTAAGTTAAAAAAGTTGACACATTCATTAACATATTTTAACCTAGTATACCCTGCCACTAGTAATATTGTGGTTTCAATAGAGTCCTTGTTGCCAAGAAACAAAACAATCAGTTTGTACAGAATATATAAATGGAAACTAAAACACTGATCATTTCAACAGAAGTTAAATAATAAAAATCTTGTTATCCGTAATAGCATTTTGATTATTTAAAAACTCTTACATGCTATGATATATGAATACTCATGCCGTCTTAACAACATTTCTACAGATCTTTGTTTTGTCGTTTTCATTATTTTTATGATTACCAAGCTTTTTGAGCAAACACCAAATTATTTCTTAAAATCAGAAAACACTGAGTTGCTTTCTCTTTTGATATAAATTCAAATATCCTCTCACGTCTACCAATAAATTCCTATTAGCTTGAATCAGCATTATAAACAATCAATTGTTTTCTGAAAACAAAATAAATCATTTTCCATAGAAAACAAGTTTCTTAGTAAACCATAACATTGTTGGCAGTAATTTTATTAAAATAAAAAACTGTAACATCCAACTAGTTTTTGTTTTGTTTCTTGTCAAATGTCGTTCATTTGATTTTATAAATATTTTTGTCACTATATATCTGTACTGTATGTGGTTGTTATTCTATATTTTAAAAATGATACTTAATATTATTGAAAATGGAAGAAAATAAGCTTTTGAACAGAATCTGAATGCAATATATGTAGGTTTCATTTAAATAATTTAAGAATAAACTTCACAGTTTGTGCATTGATTGCACAAACACAAAGAATCTAAAATATATGTAATTGATAGAACTAACAGCTAATTCCAATTAAATGAAATTGCAGCTTTTTTTAATATCAAGCAATAACCAATTTGAATTTGCAACTTACAGCTGATAAACATCCATTTATAATATAGAGGTTAATTTCAATATTTAAAAAAATTGATGTAAAGTTGCCTTGAAATCGCTTTAAGATCATTAATTCAAACAATATTTGATTGTACATGTTTGACAACGTAACAGACAAATATTGAATATTTTTTGGTAACAGTCAATGTATATATTTACAATGGTGAGATGAATAAAAATCAATTGTACATACTGTTGCTTAAGATATTAAATTAGGAATACACACTTAGGCACCTGAAATATACTTCGTAAGTACATTTGCATGTTGCATGATCCTGTATAAAAATAATTTATGAAAACATTCTACTACATTTATTCGATTTCTTGTAAAAAAAATAGCTTCAGAGTGTAAATATTGATAATTTTAAATTGTATTTTGAATTTGTAATTAAACGTTAAACATACTCAAATTTTATATTTTGCTGACCAAAATCACATTTTAATCTCCATTTACAAACATTTTCATTTAAAGTTTGCTTAACTAACATTTTGTATGGGTTATCTAGTGACATTTTTAAAAATTATCTATTTTGTAGGCTGAAGCCCGTGCTGAGTTTGCTGAGCGTTCCGTACAGAAACTTCAAAAGGAAGTCGACAAACTTGAAGGTATGTTTCAGCTGTTACTTGTGAAAATCTGGCTCACTAGATAGATGTTGTAAAATGTAACAGGCCAATGCTTGGATTAATTAAATTTTTTACCTTAATTTGCAGTTAATGATGTTATTTTTATGTTTGTTTTGTTTTTGAGTTTATTAACCAAATAACCTTGCAGATGATCTCTTGGCGGAAAAAGAAAAGAACAAACTCTTAGCAGACGAGATGGAAGCCACATTGCATGATATCCAAAATATGTAACTTAGTTAGCAATGTGTTTGTCCAGCTACATTCCTACTACTGTACCAGCTATTTTGTCATTTCCAGTGTGAACTTCCGTAGTTTACAGTTGCAGCATTTATTATGTCTCATTTTACTCATTAAAGCTCTAATTTATTGAAGTAAAAGAAAATTCCATTCAAGTTAGCTTAAAAATCGCTTTGCAATTTGCACAAGAATAGCGTCTTTGTTTCTGCTTTTACCACAAGCTGGTAGTAGATTCTGTGGATTAATATTCGGTTAAATATATATTTTTTTCAAACAATCAGGAAGAGACAATATTAAATGAACCAGGTGCTTTCTCTTCTTGTCAGTTTTAAGCAATATTTAATTTTACGATTGCATCGTGTGAAAATTGCACGTAACATGTGACTTTAAATAGAATTTGTTGCACAAATTCATTTTCATTAGGCATTAATTTACTTTTTTTGTTTAATTAATTAGCTACTTTGCAGTTTAGTATTAATGAATCTTGCATTTATTGCCATATTATTTAACGTTGATCTCCAGAAAGCTGCAATAGGTCAACACTGCCATTTTCTTATGAACTGAGCATTAACTGATATGTTGTGCAAGCTTCATTAAGGTTAATTTGCATTATATTTTGTTTATCATTTCACATATTTGGGTTTATTTTGTATATTGTACATTTCCATAACTCTTAGGAATTAGTTAATTACACGTTGTATATTTCTTTTTAGTAATGTGTGTTATGAGTGAGTACCAAGAACCGGGGCAAGCTTCATATTTACTACATTTTTAACAGTTATTTATTGTTTGTATATTATTACTTTATAATTAAGTACATATTTCGGTGTTCGGTATAGTAATCGTTAAGTAATTAAGTATGTACGTATTCTCTCGTAACACACATTTCAAAAGTCAATTCCGTAACTTCAAATTTTCATAAAGTATTATCTATTATTATATGCAAATTTTTATTTTTAGTCTGTTTATATTCTAATAAATTACTATGTATTTTATGTGGTTGAACTAATATAAAAACTTTTTTAAGTTTGCGTTTTTTTAATTTGCTTTTGTTGTTTTAGCATGAAATTAATTATGCAGTACTAATATTAAATATACTTTATGTTCATTTAGATTCGAAATACGTAGTTTTACCATGCAAAATTAAATTGGAATAAATGTTGACTTTCTTAATTATTCTACAGTACACGGATAATTTGCTAAACACTAAAAGCTGCATCTGCATCACAATTTACTTACTCAAATATTGCAACCGTAAAATTAAGCAAAATGTTTCAAAGTTGATATCATTAATAGCGGATGTCCATCAGATGAAATGAATTAAAGACGGAAGATGACTTTCGTTACTAAAGTTATATATCTTCTTGGAGTGCTGTATCTCCTACAAGATGTAGCAATCTTCTCTCCTATACCTATGTAGCATGTTTAAAGTACCACAGACGCCTCAAAAATCATATATAGCCGCTGTTAGTGTGGAAAATTATTAATAAATATTACTCTTAATTTATAAAAAATTGCTGCAATATTTTAAAAATAAATTGCACATTAAATACATTTTTTAATACTGAACAAATTATCTATGTATCATTTTGCTCTATAACTAGAGGATGTTTAATATTTATTTAATTAATGATGTAT
The DNA here is from genome assembly GCA_014611495.1 of Limonius californicus. Classification (NCBI taxonomy): domain Eukaryota; kingdom Metazoa; phylum Arthropoda; class Insecta; order Coleoptera; family Elateridae; genus Limonius; species Limonius californicus. The sequence continues at coordinate 4,568 of JABXWE010051110.1, read as the reverse complement.
AGTAAAGCCCTATCTCAAACCTGAATAAACACTATAAATGATGGTTCTGACTTATGGTGCAACATTTTTCCTGCATTTGCGTTTTGATATTTTTTAGGCAATATGGTGGCATACTCTGTTGTTTTAAAATCCACAGATTTTTTAATTGTTAATTCTTTGAAATATTTATCGAAAAGCAGAGGTAGAATATGTTTTTCGAAAAGAAATTCTTAAATGTGGTGTCAGAAATATTCAAGAAGAGAAATTACCACTGAAATAACTTTCTCTACGACTATAATATAATGTATTCGTTACATATACTTTTTTAGTTGAAGAATTCTGTATCAGAATCCAACGATAAATTGCGGAACCGGAAGTCAGTGGGCGTGGCATGTTAGCGCTTGAGATCCCCCACTTGTTTTTGAAGTAACTGTCAAAACCAGTTTTAAATTTTCGTATTCGTGAAAACAGTAAGAACTAGGTATGAATAATTCAGACAGCGAAAACGCTGAAATGTGTTCAGCACCAGAAATAACGGAAACGCGAAAACGACGTGTATTAATTTACTGCCGAAGAAATCGCAGAAACAGTACATAATGGTGTACACGGCGTAAAATGGTTGTGGTTAGTGAACCGACATACGTCCATCTAAAGCAAAATTTTTATTATACTGATTCGGACCAAAACTTGTAACTTCCTATGAAATAGTCGTAGAGAAAGTATAGTCTCCTACTAGTGTAGAATAGCTATTATTCACTCGCCTTCGGCTTGTGACAGAATCATCAGAGTTTCATCCTTGTGAATAATAGCTGTCATTCTACACTCGTTGAAGAATATACTATTATACTGACTGACATTGCTTCTGAATTATTGTTATTTAGTTTGTTCCTATGGAATTCAATTTTTATACCTTCAATATAGTTTGAAAATTGTTTCTTACCTTACGTTATTAAAATAAGTAATAAATAATGGCTGATAATATAATATTACTCATTTCAACAGATTTTTATTTGGTTGCTTGACAGGAATTTTAATGAGCTAACAGAGTATCTACAGCAATGACAACTACATCTAATATTGATTTTGATGTGTTGAAATTATGGGAAATATATTTACTTATCTAGTTTATTCAGTAATTAACCGCATTGCCAAGTATGAAATTTATTATCAGTATTAAAAACCCCAATAAGATTTTTTTCTGGGTTTTTAGTTTAGAGTTGTGGGAGAAGTATCTTCAGTATAAAATAATTTGCATTAGTATGATAACATTTTGGGAAAAAAATGAATTTTTTTCTTAAAATGATACAACAAAAGAAAGCACTGATTAAATTTAAGGGAAACATGTGTCCATACAAAACAAGAAATTTACTAACTGTGAAATAAAAATTTCAAATATATTACATGTTGTGTTTAAAAGTAAAATACTTGGCTCAACTGAAAATAATCATTTCAAGAAATAGAAAGCATTTTATATATAACCAATATGTATATGCAAAATTGATTAAATTTTTTTACACTGCAAATGCTAAAGAATTGAAAACCATATACATTTTATCAGTTTGTTTTTATTCAATAAATCATAATATTGGACTATTTGTATCCTTTGATACTATATCGAACTAACAATTCAGATGGTTACTAAAAGAACTAAGATCATTAAGCAATTATTTCTGGAGATTCTGTTCTATAAAGTTGGCTCTATTTTTTTTGAAATCATATCTGCAGCTAAATAGGCTAAATGATAAAATGCAGGTCATTTCATTTGTATACACTGACCAAATGTTGTGCCATAATTTAGAATCGCCTTGCAAACTTTACAATCTGGACAGCATAAAGTTGCACATTGATGGAATTTGTAGCTTTTTACAACACTAGGCAATACTACAGTTAAAAAGGTTTGGTAATGTAAGTTTTTGTTTTTTATTTTTAGACATTGCCACATTTTAGTTATACAAAATTGGAGAAAGCACTCTTCCTATTTCCATTTTTTGAAGATTATTGCGATTTTTTGATATTTACCGAATTTTTTCCGTACTTGAAACAAACTAAGTAGTCACTTTTCAACATGAACTGTTAAGTTTAAAATATCAAAACTAAAGCTGTATACATATTCTAAGGTTCATTTAAATGTTTATGTTCACCTTAATATATTTTCCTTCTCTTTCAACTTTAAGCAACAGCAATACTTAGTATTCTGTAATAAATCCTTGTACAAAATTCACTTATCCTTCTATCACAAATTTACATACTTTTTTGTTAAATCCTTCCTAGTAAAAAATTTATTTTCTTAATGGACGCTTGTTTACTTTTTCGTTATTAATGTAATTCTACTTCCACAGATGAACTTGTTGCTGAAAAGGAACGTTACAAGGAAATTGGAGACGACTTGGACACCGCCTTCGTCGAGCTTATCTTGTAAACACTTTATTTGTTATTCTAAAGCTTCACCATACCTGTTCCGCCAACTAATTATGTAGACTGGCGTGCATCAGCGACTCAAAAACCTGTCACTGTTATCATTTATGTAATTCACGGTCTTTAGATGTTAACATCTAGAATTTGGGTATTATTTTCATATTTATGTTAACAGTTATTGTATATATTATATGACAATATATACTTGATTATTTTTTTGCATTTTCTTGTGTTCTGAATTATTTTAAGGTAAGAGTTTTTTTTTTAATCTGTTTCATTTTAATTTATTTCTTGTTAAAGTTGTTTTATGAATTAAATTTTTTTTCAATACTTTTATGTATTTTATTCCATTTTCAGCTTTCAAAGATTTAACATTTGTTGGCATTATGATAGTTTTTGTGTGTGCGCAGTGTTCTAACCAATTATAATCATTTCAGATGAATTGCTACAACAGAAAAGCAAATACAAGGCAATTGCTGATGAAATGGACCAAACTGTAGCTGATCTTGCTGGATACTAACCCTAACTGCATGTGCCAGCCTGCGTCAAATAAAAGTTCAAAATTTGATTGATGATACAATTTGAAAAGAAGTAATTATTATTTTAATAATCATAATTATTATATTGCTCAATAATATCAAAATCCAATATTTTTATCATGAATATGGGTAACGACTGAAAAAAAAATATTAACTCTTTTAGTAGAGAAGTAACATGCTGCAGTGTTAAATATCTTTTACTGTGACACCACTGATATGCCAAATTCATACATATATAATCAAACCTCTTCTTACTGCCCTTGCAATATTAAGATTCAAATTCATAATACCGAAATCTGTAAATTTAATTACATTTTCAATAAATGTGCTTTTTGCCGGCATTCAGAAAAAGAAATTAAAAAAATAAACAATTTCTATATTCAGTATTTAATTAAAATCATCGTTCTAAAACCATAGGCATTTAATTTATAAATTAATGGAATTAATACTTAGTTGAAGGGAAACTTAAAATTTTGCCCAATATTTCAATACCGTGCAAGACTGTTTTTGTTTTTATGTTTTTTTAAATGATCAGAATGAAAGAATAGATAATATATGAATCCTCTTGAATAGTCTGTTATTAAAATGTTAATATACAATTTTCAAATTATATCATCTAATATTTAAAGTGGTCATTTAGTAGACATCTTAAAATTTGCCCAATCATATTAGTCTAAATACAACACATGTATTTTGTGAAATATTGAAGCTACAAAAAGACAATTTGCTAATTCCTGCTTAGTCCATAAAGTTTTATACAGTTTTTTAAAATGCAAACTCTTTGATGGAATTTTATTGCAATTTATAATGCTGCTTTGATAGATTTTAAACTAATGCTTTGTACTTACCTTTGTTGCTGCTGTGTGTGTAACCATTTATTTAGTTAATAACTATCAGAATTAATTAAAGTGCATTTTTTGCAGAACTGAATTTTTTAAAAACAACTGTGTTTATTGTTCATGTGTCCATTATAATATTAATTTTATACATGCTTAATAAACAATTCAGAGAATGTATACCAACTTTCAATTCACTCTACCTTCCTTAGATGTAAGTAATATTGCTGAATTGGTTAATACAGATATTTGCTAACTTATTACTCTATCAGGACAGAATATTGCACTTGTATACAGTCTGTTTGATTTTAGCTGTCACAGCAGATATCTCAGCTACTGTTACAGATATGACAAAATATTATAGAAGAAAATTTACTCTACATTTAATTTTGTATTATCTGCTATAGCCAAAAAAACAATTGAAAATCAAATGTGTTCGCTGCAGCAAATACATTCAAAATTTTAAAGGGAATGTACCCAATTTTATTATATATTCTGAAACTGTACAAAATTCTCTTTGCAACGGTGTATCACATGTCATACTTATCTAATCAACTAAAAACGTAAATCGATAATTAAGTAACAAATGCACGCTTAGGCGAATTGAACACATCGCTTTGAGAAGGAAGGTAGGCGGTGAAAACAATTGCTATAGCTTTAGTGTCAAACTCACTGACTAAACTTCTACGTATTGTTATTTTCATCTTAAGTAGCATGAAATGGGTGATAATTATTCTAATGATGAAAAAATGGATATGCTAAGAGTGTACATCAGATGTAATGACAATGATAAAGAAGC
>JABXWE010051109.1:0-10328 GCA_014611495.1 Limonius californicus | reverse complement strand
CTGACATTTCAAATTCAAATCGAACTACCAACATCGTAAAAAAACAAACTAAAAACAGTACGATTATAGGCCTCCTTAACGTACTGTTTTTAAGCTAAAACAGTGCGCTTAGAACGGCTTTATAAAACCGAAATAGAAAAAAAATATTTTAGTAACATCTCTGAGTGCCTGAGCGCAACAAATTATAACACCGGAGCCAAGCCACATACACACTAGATTAAAACGAAAACTTCCTGAAGACACTTACTTAACATCATCAAGTGAAAGTGACTAAGTGCCCTAGTTAATCGATTGTAATATTATAGATGTGTTTAGCCTGTAGTTCCTACGTAATTATAACTATTTAATGTACAAACCAAACAGTCATGTATAACGACCTCCGCTGATCTGACTTAAATTTATAATAAAAACAGTCTTACTCATGTGTTACCGAGCCTGTGTCAGTATTAATAATGTGTTAATGAGTTCATCTTTGTCTTTTTTCTCATTTTAGAATGTGCTGCAGTGCTTGTATCAGTCTAAATGCGTTACTGAGCTGGTTTCAGTTTTAATTATCTTAAAACCAAAATAACGAATTGTTAGATATAGCATATTATAGCATAGTAGAGTACAGCGCAGTACAGTACAGTACGGTACGCTACAGTACGGTACGGTACGGTACGGTACGGTACCGTACGGTACGGTACAGCACGGTACGGTACAGTACAGTACAGTACGGTACAGTACAGCACAGTATAGTATGGTACAGTACAGCACAGTATAGTACTGTACAGTACAGTATAGTATAATATATTATGGTTGATGATAGTTGCCTTTTATGTACTACATCGTCATTAGGGTTCCCACTTAATACACAGCTCCTTAGTTTTTTTTTTAATTTTTCCATCTACTCTTATTTTTATATATCTAAGCTCTTCTTCTTTAGTAAAATAGCATAATCTTGCTTTTTGTTATATTTATTTACATCCCTCTCTCTGCTAGACAAGCTATTTGAGATTTTCTTCGCTATTCTATTTTAGACCTTGCTATTAGTGCAATAATACGTGTATATAAAGTCAAATGTATTTCATCTAAATATGTAATTAGTTTAATAAAACAGTGCTAGATCCCACATAAGTATTTATATAGTAATCAGTACGAAAGGCGTAGAGTGCCTTAACGATCATAGGTAGACAAATTTTGTATACAGCATGCCAGAAATTAGGGTCATACTGAAATAGTAAAATGTTTTAAATACATCATTTCTGTAGGACGGTTCTAAAAATGCTAATATGAATCCATTTAGTCAAAACCGTTAATTCAATTGACACAAACCTTATACTTATAAGCAACTTGTATGCAGAAATATTAAAAACATTTTTGGAGAATAACACAACTGTAAAAAGGAATCGTATCCATAATTTTCAAAATATCTCGGAAACATCCTTTGATTATCCCGTGATAAAGGTCTGTAAGACGTACAAAACTGTTTTCTACTTAATTATGAAGCTTGTGTGTGAAGCTTTTAAGAAGTTTTAAGTTGAGTCACCTGTTACGTGCTTGTTATTATGTATAAAAGTTATACCAGATGGGATAGAAACCTCAATAAAGGTAATTATTATTAACAAAATCTTCAAATATATTTCAACCACTTTTTGACCAAAATTTAACACCAAACAACCAGTCTTACTCCTCTTTTTTCACTAATCACCTCTTCTTCCAGCTTTATCTGAAACCCCGTATTGTCGCTTATAGTATTTAACAGATTTGTGTATCTTGAATGGATTCTTGTGTTATTTGGTGCCTGCACTACAACCGATATTTCGACTGAATCAAATGCTTTTTGATAGTTCTCGAAGGCTAGGGATAGTGGTAGTACGTATTCGTTGGTATTTCCTATTAATAAGCGAATAGATTGTAAATGATCCGCGATGGCAAAACCTTTTCTAAAACCCGCTTTTCAACTGGTTGGAAAAAGTATTATGTGATCATAAGGCAATTTGTTATTATCTTAGTCAGCAACTTATATAGATGATATAGTAAACTGATCGAACTATAATTTTCGATGTTAGCGCTATCGTCTTTTTGTAATTTTAGAATTACTTCAGCATTTCTTCAAAAACTCGGAATTTCGCCACCTTCTAAGAATTTGTACAGAATAAAAATTGCTTTAAAAACGAATCTCCTTATTTTGAGCATTTAGTACAATGCACTAACCATAGTTAATGGTTTGATATCCGAAACGAAAGGTCCAGTAGTTACTTGGGATTCTGTAAGAGATAAACCCAAATTTGAATACTTGAAAAATTTCCTCTCTGCCTCCAGTACCTCGTATCCAAGCAACACGATCAGGCGGTGCTCTCTCATCTTCATGTACACATTACCTTCGTTAAATTTAAAATGGTTTAGAATGCGTTTCGCCCCAGAAATGCATTCATGTGATATTTTAATAAAACCGTATATAAAGCATCTGGTAGGGTTTTGACATTTTATATAATATGCAAAATAAAATTAGATGTTTATTTCGTGCGTAGATAATATCAAGCATGTCTTTTCACATGCTCAGCCACAGCTCAGTATTTGTAATTTTTTAACTAAATACACGTTTTCGTTTATTTAGAATTTTTTAACATTCGCATACGATAAGTCAATTGATATATGTACACAACTTTTTCACATGAGCTTGAATGTAATCATTCACTCCCAAACTATTACTGTTCAAATTAATAAAGATTTGTTGGGTTTTAAATCATTGAAACTGTAGTGATGTATGTAATGCAGTGTAAAGATGAAATATTTAATCCACCTAATGGCACACTTTCATTATATTGCACCTTAGCTCTGGTAACCCACATACGCTATGTTAGTCGAGTTTATTAAACCCATCGTAAATAAACGGCACGAAAATAGCCCGCGCTGAAAACGCATTGCGTAGTTTTACGATTACGAGTCGTCAGTGTAGTTGTGATAAACCATGGATTTAGAAGAAACTCGAACTCGAATACAGGCAAAAGCCAGTCATCGTAAGTTATAAATTGTATAAACCGCTTCCTATGCACCAGAATCTCGAAAATAAAAATGTTATACAGCTTATTCAAATACAAGTTATCTAATTCGGCCAGGCTAATATCCACTTACCACGACTTTGTTTAAAGTTACTTAAGAAATGAGCTGAATTTATTGGCAATTACGACATTGCCATTGCGATCACTTGCATTGAGGGTAATCATTTCGGCTTTATTCGGGTACATCCTGCGCGTGCTCAGAACAGTTTAATATGTTGTAACTTAGGTTTAAATAGCGCGAAGTTTGAAATTATTATACAAGCCTGTCTATGCTGAAAGTAAACGCCGAGTTTTCGAGTTACGACCACCTCGACTTACGACCATTCGCTCTTACGACGAAAAAATTTCATAAGAGAACTAAAAAAATGTATCCATTTTTTATAGTTTTCGTCAAATATATACAGTATAACCTCTTTAATCCGGACAATTAAATGCACAAGTTGTGTCCGAATTATCGATTCATCCGGATTACTGGATATTCTATTTATTTATTAGATAGCGTTAATACGTGCTCGTAATCTCAATAAAATTTTATTAAATAAAATAAAAACATTCTGTGAAAATTCAGACAAAAAACAAAAACATGCAAACTACATAAAAACAAAATTATTTTTGCAAAACAGAGAAATCATTTTTGATAGTTTGTTGTTTTTTAGAATCCATTTCGGCTTTGATTGCCTTGTAACGAAGATCACGCAGCAAAAGCTCTTGGTGGGATGGTATATCATTTTCTGATGCCCATGTGATACAGGTATTGAAGGCAGAAACAGCTTTTTTGTGTATAACGGTATTTGAATATACTTCGTCATCACTAGAAGAACTAGATTTTGTGTCTAGAATCTTCGAATTCCCTAATGATGTCATCATCTGTTAAAAATACCTCAGTTTCATTTTCTCCAGTAACCGATTCTTCAATTTCAGCCATTGTAAGCTGTACATCTTCATTGATTTTCTCACTGAAATTTCTTATCTCATCATCTCAGCCTAGAAGTCTTGGGATTCTTTTTCTTTAAAAAGCTATTCTCTCAGAAGTGGCAACCGAATGTTTTCGTATTCATCATCAAATTTATCAGACAGATGCGGTAACAATGGTTTCCAGAATTTTTTAATCAATTCATCACTTATACGCTTTATCCAAAGAATAGACCACATCTTTTAAGTTTATTTTTTTCAAGTTGTAGGAATATCGATTTCAGAATTCACGATTGTTTTGAGCAACTTTTATCGATAAAAGAGCTTTACAGCTTGTATGACATGTTGGTCTATGGATTGTATGAATGGTGTACAATTGGGGGGTATGTACATAACAGCTATTTGACCATCATCACTGACTAAATCGTCGTCCTGGAGCATTATCTAATATCAGAAGTGCTTCTTGAGATAAATTCAATTCACGTAGTTTTTGCTTTACTGATGGTACAAATTCTGCGTGAAACCACTCAGGAAAAATATCTTTGGTAATCCAGCCTTTTCTCTGGCCTTTATAACAAACTGGAATAAAGGAATTTGCAAAGGGCCTAGGTTTTGCTGCTTTTCCTAGTACAAGCAGTTTCAGTTTGTGACTACCCGTAACATTAGCACAGGGAATGAAACTTCCTTTCTTTACTAATTTTTCGCCCAGGGGCAGGCCTTTCGCCACGATGAACTAATGTTTTCTTTGGCAAGCCCCTCCAGAGCAAACCACTTTCGTCTGCATTATAAATCTGGTCCAATTGAAGATCCATTACTTTTATTTTCACAACAATTTCTTTTTGAAGGGTTCTACAGTATCAACGTTACCAGAAATATTCAATTGTCTGATATCAAATCTTTCTCTGAATTTGTGAAGCCACCCAGAACTTGCTTTGAAATCTTCAGATTGATTTAGTTGGTGGTAAAAAGTTTGGCCATCTCGCTAATTATATCACCTGATAAAGCAGTCCCTGTAAATGAAATTTAGCTTTCCTTGGTCATCAATATCTGCTAAATGTTTTTTCAGTTAAATTGTTTTATTTCAGCTACCGTTACTGTAGGGCTGTTGCTATTCCTGACGTTAAACACAGCTATGATGGTTATTGGTTTTATAAAGAAGGAAGAATGTCCCGCCGACCCCAGAATACCACATTACCTTATTGTTGCAGGTAACAATTGTTAAGTCTTTAAAATAAAGCAATTCATATTAGAATAATTAAAATTTTTTATAGAAATACTTAATACGCGGAGCTCGCTCATGTTCTCACTCCGACAGTCACTGATGAGTACAACTATCTAAATGCTTATGTGAATGACAAGAGCGTCCTCAATGAATACTCTAAGAATAACAGAATTTCTGCTATACTATTCTTAATTCTGTTTATATTTCAGGAGCCATTGGAATAGCATCAAAACTACTGCCATTTGTTAACCGTAAACTGGAATGGACCTTAATAACTTTTACTGTATTACTGTTATACTTATTCGAATTTGCCTTGACGATTATAGGTAAGTATTAATTGAATTCAATTACCTAAAACACATATAATGCCTATATAAATAGTTATTGTTATTGATAATTCAGTTTTTAATTCATTATTCGTCACAAATCATGATTATAAAACTGGTCCATTATTCACCGCAACTTAGATGGATATTTAGGAGCTTTTATAATCTTCTTACAGTGATTTATTCACCATTTTTCTGCTTCTTTATATTGTGGCATTTGAAATCGCGTCATTTTTGTCAATACTTCGGAGTTTTAATTTTCTCTTTTCAGTGTATAATTTACATAGTTATTTTATTGGGTCTTCTATCACTCATCCTACTAGTATCCTTTTGACATTGGTCTTTGTTGGTCTGGTTTGTATTCTGTGAATTTTAGAATCGTAAAATCTTTTTTGGATGTTAGCGTATGCCCAAACCACCTTCCCCTTTTTACGTTGATACGCTTATACATCTAGCTATATCTATATCTTCTAGCGTCTCGTGATTTTCCTAATTAATTTTATTGATACTAACTTATTCCTTAGTATTTCACCTTCGATGTTTTAATTTTTCTGTTTCTCCTCTTACGGATACTAAATACTTCAACAGTATGTAGGTACTATAATAACTAATCCCACTTAGCTTCTGTAACCTTTCATTTACGTTTCCTTGACTGTCTTCTGTTTATGTATTCTAATTTTCAATGTACGCGGTAAAAACATAATCTGTAATAAAGAAATCGTTAAGCACCATAGAGAATAGAAATACTTGGGTGCAATTATCACAAACAAGGGGATCCGAACCGAACACTTATAAATAAAATTGGAGAAGGAAACGAACAACCCAACTCATGAATCCTACTTTATGGAACAACGAAATTACGAAAAACAAATATAAAAGACAGTGTACAAAACGACTAGAGAAAGTGTAGCGATATACTGCTCAAAAATATGGATAATAACTAATTCTCCGAAGAAAAGGTCTATGGCCATGGAAATCGACTTCTGGATAAGAAGCTATAGAAATCTCCAGATTACACAGAGTACGATACGAGGTCATAAGAGAAACACTAGAAGGATGTATAATAAGCACAGCCGACAGATAGCAGTTACTATAGTATGGACACCTGAGAAATATACAGGACACAAGATGGCCTTTAAGACTTTCCCAGTGTGTACCGGCGAAAAAGAGAAAGTGCGGAAGACGGCGAATAAGATAAAACCGCATCGAAAAAGCAATGAGATCAAAAAGTTTGATCATGATTGGAAAAATGGTAAGCAATGGCGAGTAAGACACAACATGTCATGAAACCGTATGTAACCTTGTCTTTTATAGCACAATCGCTGTTAATGTTCTTGTTTATTTGAACTACAAAATACTTGCATTTGTCTCATGTATTTCTTTCGTATTTCTTGTATTTTGGCCTTTTCTTGTTAATCCTTAGTTGCAGTGTTCTGATTTCCTTATTATGCTTTCTAACACAATGTTGCTCGGAACGCATACATTTATTTTAAAACTTGCTTTTCTTCCTTCGGCAGTTTCTGTACTATTTAACTATAAGTTTCTGCAATGTTGTTTAGGATTTGCAGTTTTCAAATTCTTCAACAGCTGACTTGTTTAGTTAATCATACACAACAGTAAACTTCAAATATATATTACAGGTTCTGTTTGGGTCTACCAAATCTACAAGCCGCACTTTACCCCAAGACCAGATAATAATTATTGTAGCGAAAGTGCATACCTTATGAGCTTTTGGTTGCTAACTATACACTGGATATTTTTGGCATTCAGCATTGTATTTGCCTGTTGTTGCTGTTGTTGTTTGGTCTCTAGTTCAAAATGAAATTAAAAAAATACTTTTTAATATGTATGTATAACATTACCTGTTGTGTATCATTCATTGCTTTAAAACGACGGGTAATTAAAAAAAATTAAAAATATATATTATTATGGCTATAGCAGCCGTATATTTAACAGAACTTATAATTTACGCAAGGAATGTAAAACTCCGTGCATTAGTGTACTCAAAGTCCTAAGAAATAATTTGGAAATGTGGTAAAGCATGATGCGTACACTTGCATTACTGCAGTATATATTTTATTGTATGTATAATTGCTGTAATATAATTCTGTAGAAATATTCACAATGAATATCTGATTTCACGTTATAATTACATCACGCACAGATTTACACAAAGGATAATTATTGACGAATAAATATTGTGTTCAGACATGGCATTAGCTATTCAATAGTATTTTTAGAACAATCAAAAAAGAGCAAAACAAAACATTCTTCTGACTGCATGCCCTTTTCATAAAATCGATATGTAAAGTTTCTATATATCCATTTTGTGGCTATCTTCTGATGTATATAGAGTTATTTGTTGTTATGGTCATATGCTCATTAGTGCATAACGAATTTATCTATAATAAATTGATTGGAAGCAACAATTTATATATTTGGCAGTAGGTGTATATACGAAAGGAGTTTTTTATGGTATCTACCTACGTATGAAGGAAACAAGTTAGAGAACAAACAAAATTTTATTTTTCAACATAAGAACCATTAACGCGTACACACTTATTCCAACGTTTTTCTAATGAAGCTATGCCTTCAAAGAAAATTCTTTTGATAAATCTCCAAATACGACTTCACAGTTTCTCAAGTCCTCATTCGACAAACAGCGATGTCCTATCAAGCGACAAACAGCGATGTCCTCTCAAGTGTACTGTACGCTGGATGGAATTTTTCAAGGCCTCATTCATTAATTGCTTCTTTAAAACGATTCGTGCTTTATGCTCCCTGCAGTTGTCGTGCAGAAGCACAGTTTTCTGGACATAATTGTGAGGTTGTTTCTCGCGTATAGCTGCTTTAAAATTGATTATTGTTTCTTTGTAGACATTCCCTATTATTGTAGACCCTTTTGGCATATACTCAACCCATAAAATCCCCTCAGCATCCCAGAAAACTGTGGCCATCACATTCCCGCTGAGAATTGCGTCTTCGCTTTCTTGGGTGGTGGAGAGCCTTTATGAAGCCATTGCATGGACTCTTGTAATGTCGGTGGGTCCCAATGATGTACCCAGGTCTCATCCCCAGTTACAATTATACAGAAGTACTCATCGTAGGATAAAGCCGCAAAAAGTATCCTCGCAAATTTGTCGCCTACACAATTTTTGTTCAGGAGTGAGCAGTCTGGGAGTCCACCGTGCTGACAACTTCTTCTTTCTTCTTCGTCGTCAGCCCTTCTCTGTCCAATTCTGAACGTAAGTCTCCCTTAATTCTTTCCATACTTCACGGTTCTTTGCTGCTTACATCCAGTTTTTTGAGGCCACTTCTTTTATGTCGTCCAGCCAACTTCTTTGCGGTCGGCCAATACTTTTTCTTGAACTTCTTGATCTCCATGTTGTAGTTCTGATTATCCATCGTTCGTCTGGTTGTCTAGCTATGTGGCCCACCCAGTACCATTTAAGCTCCGCTACTCTTCTACTGATGTCTATAAGTTTTGTTCGACGGCGGATTTCAACGTTACTGAATCTATCTCTAAGCCTTAAGCCAAGCATATTTATTTCCATGGCATGGTGAGCTGTTTTTAACCGTTTCATGGATTTTTCCGTAAAAGCCATTCTCTCCATGCCATAAGTTATTACCGGTAAAATGCATTTGTCATACAGTTGCTTCTTTAAGTTATTTGGTATATCGATTTTCAGAATATAAGACAGTTTGCCAAACGCTGTCCATCCTTGCTGGAGTCTTCTAGTTATTTCGGCCGCTTGGTTAGCTTTCCCCAGTTTAATGATATGTCCTAAGTATACCGTGCTACAACTTGCTCATTCCCAAAGCTTCATAAAAGATTTTAAAAACAGATGTTTCTATATACCTGCTTCAATGGCATAAACTCAAAATTGTCACTCGGCGATCAGGCAACACTAAATCGTCAAGTTTCTTTATGGTCTCCTGTGTTTGTGCTTCAAGAGGTCTTCCGCACTTTAGGTCATCCTGAATGGACTCCCTGACCCATCTAAATTGCTTACACCAAAATTTAACTAAAAAATAGAACGGGCTATTTTCCCCATACATAGCCACCATTCTCTCATGGATATTTTTTGGATTATTGCCTTCTTTCGATAGAAATTCTATGACGCTTCTGTGTTCAAGTTTTAAACCGCTCATTTTTGCACCTCCAACTCTATACAGAAATGACAAATCTTAAGCGAGTTGTATCAAACTGGGAGGATACACTCTAAAATGTCACAGACACTTAACACAATAAAATTATCATGATAGCATTTTGTTTCCATAGCTAGGTAAATAATATAAAGAACTCCCTTCGTATTAATGTGATATGAAAAATCTGTAGTGTATCCGACATACATATATACTTTTAGCTTCATTTTGAAGTTTTTTTATTTGTACATTTTTTGTTCTCATTTTTGAGATGCAACAGTATAACTTCATATAGAAATGTATACTTTATAGGGTGTAATCCAATGGAAAATTATTTTCTCTTTTCAACAATTCATACACACATTATCAAAGCATAATAATTGTATGAAATAAATAACAAAAAAAAACTATTGTAGTCACAATCACAATTATTACATTCTTTTTGAAAATGAGAGAAAAATTTCGCATTTCGTATCGTTTCACCATTCACCTTATTTAATTTACATAAATAATATACATAATATACTAAATTTACTGAGGAAGGAAAAAGTAGAGCCAGGCTGGTTACTAGTAAGTTTCGATGTGGTGTTACTGTTTACCAACGTTCCCATAGAAGAATCTCTGGACATAATCAAACAGAAATATGATCCACCAGCCCACATAATGGAATTGACAAAA
>JABXWE010051108.1:0-14911 GCA_014611495.1 Limonius californicus | reverse complement strand
ATGACCCCAATACTCAACTTAACATCCACTATCCCACTACAATGTTTTAACATCATTTCCTACAGAGTGTTCATACACAAGATCAACTTTAAAACCATAAACAGCAATACGTCTCACATCCCGAAGATCGTACCAGACCTTAATTACATATTAAGTATTCAATTATCAATTTAAATAGTCTCTGTTACATGCCAATGGTACTAATTATTAACATTTTCAGGTGAAAACCATCCTCCAATCGTCAAAATTATATCCTTTTTATTATATAACTGTCCTTCCGAAGGTATTTTAATGTAGTTTAAAGCATGATAAAGACATTTAACAATTAGTTAATATAAATTACATTATTTTAATATAAAAATCATGGCAATATATATATATATATACATATATATTGTTGTGTTTTAAAACTCATAGTACAAAAAAAATCAACTTATGCTGACCAGCTCAAACACAAAACTGTTAATCTCGGGGTTCCACTCGTGACCTCGTTTTGTACAAAAATTGAGATAAAACGTTCAACAAAAAAAAATTCAACAACACGCGCAAATTTTTACTATGTATTACTGTCCCCGCAATTAGTTCATTTTTTAACTGCACCAACCTTTTCACAGATGCATGCAAAATGCCCCTGGACTGTTACTCCAAAAATTTACAGGCTGCACTCCGCCAGGCTGGTTCTGCTTCTCGTGCTCTGCCGTCTCTTCCCGACCTGGACTATTTTTCCATTTCCATTTAACGCCGATTAAAACTCACATTTCTTTATTTTATGATGGTATATTCTCCTTTTGTAATCTTACAATTTTTATGACATTTCTCTCAATAATGAATAAAAAAACAAAAGTCTCCTCACATTTTAAAAAATTTAGCACTCCTTGACCGGCGGGGAAAGATATTATTTTGCCATGGAAACACGTCTTGCCCCGACGGCGATGCAAAGGTGAATCCCAGTTAACATTTAAACCCCCTCATTATAATACCATAACAATATATATATATATATATATATATATATATGAGAGTGTGAGTGAGGTAGGGTTGAGTGTGTGTGTGCGTAGCTCGCCTATAGATAAGGGATGGGGTGGCATCATGACCGAATAGAAAGATACTTAAATATGATATAATAAATGTTATTAATAATTGAGAGTAGCAGGTGATCAAAAAAAAAGGGAACGCAAGTTTTATATAATATAAACAACAATAAGGCACCAGCATATACTATAACGGTCTTCACTTCTTCTTCTTCGTAGCCACTTTCAGGTCATACATTGCACGCAGACTTCCTTTAAGCAATTCCATTTTGATCTGTTCATCTACATTAAACATACAACGTATCCTATCCAGCTCTACTTAAGTTCTTCAACTCGGCATCCCATGTCCAAACATCTCGCTTTCCTTTGGTAGCTGAGAAAATCTAATCGTTCGTATTGAAATATTATTTATGTAGCAGTTGGTATACAGTAAGTTATTGCTTTCATCCTATAATTAATTTTGACAGGTGTATGATTCTATAACTACTCGACATTTAAACAATGTTGTTTTGATTGTACAACAGCAGTTTGAGTTGACACAGGTGCCTATAGGTGTATGGAGCAGTTTCAGAGGTGTACGGCAAGCACTGCGTCTCCTGCTGAGGGAACAGCCAAGAGCGACCCTGGCGGAATAGCCTGGGGTGTTAGAACGGAATCCTAAAGGACCCGTTCCTGGTGGTGAGGATAGGAATAGCTCCAATGGGTTCCGCCAAACTGTGCATACCAAAATACTTAAAACAAATAAAACACAGACGATAGTAGCACCTTCAATGAAGAAAAAATAACATGACAACATTCACTCACATAGATATCCTTTCAAGATAGATCTAACACAATAGTGTCTCAAACTTCGACGATACCATTTAACTAACGCATTCCAGATACTTTTGGAATTCATAAGTCATGCGATGGCACCACTAAGTTAAACTTTTGGGAATTTTCGATAATTTTCGAATGTTTCTGTTAATTGAAGAAAAATAGTAGGTTAAACAAGAGCAGATCGCATGCGAAGTAAAAATAAAAGGAACAGACTTCAGGTACAGCCAATAAATGAGTGGGTAAAGGTTAGGAGACAGGCATAGAACGATCATATATCTACAATTGAAGAAACTCGACTAGGAATAAGTCGCCAGTAGCAAAAAGGGCAGAGGCAGCAAAAAGATAGGGGGAATTAATGCAAATTGGATACAACAGGCTATTAGCGTAAATCATCTTGTTCTTCTCTTTTTATGTTCTTCTCTTCTTCTCTTCTTCTCTTCTTCTCTTCGTCTCTTCTTCCCTTTTCCTCTTCTTCTCTTCTCCTTTTTTTATTTTCTTCTTGAACAGTCCCTTCTTATCCCCTCCTTGAGACGGACCTCTTTCGAGGTGTGGGACTTGTAAATGTCCTACCCACCTGGGGTTCGTTTGCGTTTGTTTTAAGATTCGTCATGTTGGGGATTTAATAGTCATAATCGACCACATTGACTAGATGGGTTGGAAAGTGGCTTGGAAAAGGATAGGGTTTTGTGTGGATGTATGTTAGCGGGTATGTACCTCTTCTCACTCTTCGCAAGTGAAGGCAAACCTGCTTCACTGACCTAACCACCCTGCCCACGCAAAAGCTTTGTTTCCCCCACTACTTTTACCAGGGAAATCATATCCTACACTATTAGCCTAAATAGAAGTTAAAAAAAAGAACAAAAAGAATGAAACGTAGGAGCAGAAGAACAAATACGGTTTACAAAACTATGTTATATAAATATTTTATCAACTACACTTTTGCGTTCGCCCAGCCAACTTTTAAGTAAACTTTGTTGATCACACCGCGCTATTTCATTACTAAATCATTTAAATAGATAGGCGTTACTTCATCATCAATAGAAAAACTTCCACTAACCAGGAATCGTATATATTAAATTTAAAACAAACTTTATTTATACCTTAAATTTATACAATGTTTTACATTATGCATTAGACACTACAAATTTTCTATCGCTATTTTGGAGTTGAGTCCCGGTACAGTGCCCAAGGTAAATGATTAGAATGGCCTTGCTAAACGCACTACATATCTGGATTACTTGAGGTGGTAGTTTATTATGTACCAGTAGACAGCAAGCAGCATTCCTGGCCGGCCGGGCAAATTAAGTTTGATAATTTTGCACTATCACAATGGTCAACGCATAAAGTAGCCGGAACTGCGATATTCAGCAATTTACAGTTAAAACCTGAAACACAAATGAATTACAAAGCTAATTACTGTATAGTAATTGAACTTCTTTTAACTTATAACTAATAAACCACACCGTTCGATAAAAGAAAATATGCAAATCTATTACAATAAATAACGCAACAAGAAACGCAATCCGTGTAGTTCAGAACAATCTCTTATTTAACGTGAGGGAAAACCTGGGCTACGTTTATAACGTTTGTAAATATACCGAGTGATTCACGAAAGAGTACAAACCCACAGCTTGACCAATATAGCTGAAACCCTGGCCGCGGATTGCATAAAAGCAGTCGGGACGAAGCTCATTCTAAACTTGAACTAAACGTTTGCAATATTGCTACTATCTAAGAAATAGTAGTAGTAGCGTGTGAGTCTAACCAATGCATGTTAGCAACAGCCACCGCATCGAAAACAAGTTTCAATCGCCGAGTGTACTAGACCTGAGACGTTGACCTTCCACCTCACTTAGGCATGTTTTACCTTGCTATGTAGTATACACATTTCACGGCTCTACAATGCAATGGAGCCCTGGATCCGATAAAGACAATTTAGAGGGAAGAAAAAATGCCCGATAAATATCAGGTAGAGAAACTTGCACCTATATTTAACACAAATGATAGGGAAGTATGTGAAGATTATCTGAAAATTTGTAATTAAATGTTATTTATAAGATTTTATGAAGCTTAATACATACAGGGTAGTAAAGTACAGTATCCAACGTGGAAAATTTCAAACCTGAAAATGAATAAATTGGCGATGCTTTATAAGGATTTATGTACTTGTAAGTATATTATTTTTATTTCTTGAAAACAAAATAATTAACAATACAGTACCTATTATGAGTATTAGTTATTACTACTAACGAAGAATTTTGTATTGTATGCAACCAACAACGCGCTTAGTTTGGACAACATCCAGAAACTCGGTCGGTATGAGTTTCATATTGCATATGAGGCTGAAGCAGGGGTATTATAGACCAGATTCGCCGTGAGGCCGCTACTCGATGTAGGTGAATATATATATATATATATACATATATATTGTTATTTTGTTATAAATATTTAATTAATAAGTAAGTAAGGAGGAGGAAACAGAGATAAATTAATTCTAAATTTTCTTGCAACTAGCAATTATATTTATTAATTGAAAGATAACTTTTAATACTTTGAAAATAAATGGGCGCCAGGTGACAAATTTAAACTTGCCGGCAAAATATTAAACAAAAATATAAATCCCAGGACTAGCTCTCGAACATGATTACTCAAAATCTCAGTAGTCGGATCTGCATATAACGTATTGGATAACTACGAGTAAATGGGCAAATACATGAACTACCTAAACGCAAGCAATTCCAGTCAGTCCAACACCTTAGCCGGTCTGCGTATTATAACCTATAAATGCTTATAGAAAATGCTAAGTAACATCCGACAGTATAAAAATGTTGTTTTCTGTTGTCGCCTCGGTGCTCCTGTAATCTCGTGCTTCCTGTCTAGCTACGTAATAATTGTATTACCTTTTGGAGTAATCTCTTCATACAAGTATAAATATTTCTTATTTCCGGCCTTGACCTGTTTAACAGCGTGCCAAATTCCGGTGCGCAGTTCTACCAAATCTCACAACTTCGATGAGGACCAAATTACTCAAAAATTAACTTTGTGAGTAAAACCAGCTTTCACTATCTTCAATGAAACTCGTTTTTTAAATCACACAAACGAATACTTTATTATATTAACGATATTAGTTAATTTTTTAATTTTATTTTTAGGAGCAAAGGAAATGAGTGTACTCTGTTGAATTTACAAAAAATACTCTCTTTTAAAATTGTTTTGTCAACAAAACTCCATAACAACAGACAAAAACTCCATAGCAACGATGCCAAAACTACATAAAAATTATCAAAGGATACTTGGATCTAATTACAAATTGAAATTCTTATTTTGACAGGTAAATAATAATAATTAAAAATGTTCATAATTTTTCGGCGCCACTTTCCAAACTAGTTTTGACTTCATAAATACTTTATACTAGTCCTAAATTAACCTCTAACACACACTCTGTACTTCACGATTGTCCAAAACACATTTCCACTAATTGTTCCGATAATGCAGTAAATTCCTTCGTGACTTCATAAAAATCAGAGCTAATCTTGAAATTAAGCTCGAGGCATTTTGAAGTATCTTCTATGCGTATTTCTTTACACATTTAAGCTTTTAAATAAGAATATTTAACAAAAATTCTTTTTGTCGTAGGTTTATATCAACATACGAGTTTGGCAATGTTTCCAACCAAGCAAGAAGTTATCTGCGTTTTGGTCTGCCCTTTATTATAAACCACAAAGAAAGCGAATTCTAAGACGTAATAAAAATGTACGAGTATCCTTTACAAATTGACATTGAACGAGCTAACAAGTCAAAATTCATCACAATATATTTATAAGAAAAATTATTTTAGGCAGTAAATAAATATCGGGCTTATGATCGGGTCATTTTGGACGCATTGGAAAAACTATTTTTTTGGTACGGCCAAGGATATTTTCTTCGTAGTTCGACTGCGTCATTTAAGATGTTAACCAACAATTATGGCTTAATTTGGGATACAAATGGGCACATCCGCCTCAAAGACCTCTCGGTGTCAAAGAAGTTTGGCGCCAAACGATTCCATGCCACAAAAAGTCTTTCCTGGACGATTTTAAAAACTGGCAACCGACGGAGAAGAATCAAAAATATTACTTACCCATTGCTACAGAGAAGAGCACGGTGAAAATGACGACGGTAAAGATGAGTTTGGTGTACATGGTCGAAGGACATATGGAAACGAATCAACAGAAACCCTTATTTATATAGATCATAGACCATAGAACTTCATTCATCTGTGAAATCAATGACCGATAACAGCATATAATAGAAATACGTAACTTCAGGCTTATTCAGCAAGTTTAATTAAATAAATTGGATGGAATTCTGAAAGATATTGTTTACATATTTTACAACATAAATTTGGATAAGAACTGATAAGCTACCTTTTTATTGTCCTTATAACATTGTAACATCCAGAAATAAACGAAACCTTTTGTTCGTTGATCCAAATTAACGTCAAACTGTTTATAACCAGACTTCATTTACTTACTTATCCCATAAAATTCATTTACAAACAACATTATTTAATTAATAACAAACAGATATCGCGTGTATCAAAAAGGATCTTAATTATTTGAAAAATACAACAATGTTATCTATGAACCGAATAATTAGCTAAAAACTTAAACAATTCTAGACAACTTTATCTAAAAAGTTTAACTGTTAAATATGGTAATATTAATACTAAACACTGTCTTCTTTATTTTACAATAAATCATAACGCGCACTTGTTTAATAAATGCTTGGTTAAGGAAACAAATTGTTCATATTATTAAAAAATTACGACCCTACATTTACAATTTTTACTAGCTAAACCAGTAGGTTACGTCTCATGCTTTGTTAGCTAACATTCTTTAAAAGTAAAGAATAGCTTTGTCCATATATAAATTATATTTTACATATGGAAGGAGGAGACCCTAGGAAAAATGTTAATAGTTCAGCTCTTTTCATATTAATATATTTTGTCAAAAAGTAGTAGCAAGCAAATAAGAAATAGAATGTTGATATTTCATATATTACGAGTACTAATACCTTCTCTAGTCATCATTGACAGCCTATTTGTCCCACTGCTGAGCATCAGCCTCTTCTCTGCCAGATGTTTCTCCTCAGCGCTAAGGTAGAATCACGGGGGACCTACAGTTTAACGTCAAATCTGAATCTCTAATAGTCTAGTAAAATAAGGATTAATCTGCCGAAAATGCTAATCAAGCTGGATTTTTGCACACAATTTTTGTTTAGGCATTGTCAGTAACCTGCAAGTAATGCCCATGAATGTCACGCAGGCATCGCATACTTTTTCAAGGTCAAAGGTCAAGAAATTTGTTTTTTTTTGCCAATATCTCTCTTCCTATTGATTTGACGACAATTGTTGTTATGTGAAAAATGTAGACTGGACAATTCGCTACAGAGAAGGTCAAGCTAATATTTTCCTTAACATATATACATTTTGGAAACCCCTTATCACCACGATATTCAAAACATCTAAATACGTATTTCGGCAAATAAGCTGTCATCTTCAGTATGAACTTGAACAACTAAAGTAACCTGGCTGAGGAATCAAAATACATTTTTGGAATTGACTTGTTTGCATATTTTATCAAGGCCTTTGGTTATCAATGACATCTAGAGAAAAACCATTGTAAGAAGCAATATTTTTGATATCAATATTACAATTTACTTTCTGCTTAGACTACGTCGTCATTTGGGAACTACACCCAGTATTATCAGGTAAGGCCGACCTGTAGCTTGTATGCCTTTACAATCATTTGCTCTAGAAGTCTGAGCAGGCCCTGCCCGCCTAAACAGAGCCGTGTGCTTAGATTATTTAAACCATGGGGCGGACAAGGATTTGATCTTAATGTATTTTGTTTGCCAGGACAATAATACTTAATCGGCTTATGCCTGTTAGCTGTTTGTGAACCCATACAAACTAACGTTTCGCAAGACATTGCAGCTTGCATCTTCAGAGTGAATAGAACACTGAATTCAAATCCGGGAAGCGGAGGTATTAAAACCTCTTTGGGCCAGTCGGGCAGAACGACGGAGTTCTGGTTGGCTGTCACCGTTGGGCAAGGATCTCCGGTGAAGCGTGATCGTGTGATCGATGATGCTTAGGAGTCCTTAGAGGATAAACTACTAAAGTCCAAGCTTTACTGAGTCTAAAACCATTCTCACTGTTTATGTTGCTAGGTTGTTTCTCAATTTCATTTGCTTCACGTATGATACAAGGGAAGTAATGAAGTACTCTAGCGAGTACCCGAGCATTTCCAAAGTTCGTCTTATGCCCAGTTAAATCAGTATATTCAGCCACCGCAGATTTTGTGATGCGTTTATGTTGGCAATCACCTTTGTGCTCTCGCAATCTTAACTCAATGGAACGACCAGTTTGTCCGATGTAGTTTGAACCACAAGAGCAAGGGATGTTGTAGATCCCGGCTGATTTGAACTTTGATATATGCGGATCTAAAACCATTTCCCAAAGTTTCATTAGTCCTAAAGACTGTCTTTGTGATGTATTTTCTAAGAACATACCCAATCTTATCAGTAATACCTTTCTTGTAAGGTAAAAAAGCTAAGCCTTCCGGAGGTGCCAGTTCCTCCTTAGCCTTGGGCTGTTCCACATTGCGGATTGCTCTCTGAATTTCTGTGGCTGCATAGACTCAGTAAAGCATCACCGGATCCGTCTTTGCTTAACGGTGACAGTCAACCAGAACTCCGTCGTTCTACCCGACTGGCTCAAATCCTTGTCCGCCCCAAGGTTTAAATAATCTAAGCACATGGCTCTGTTTAGGCAGGCAGGGCCTACGAACAAATATTGCTCAAACTTCTAGAGCAAATGCTTGTAAGGGCAGACAAGCTACATGTCGGCCTTACATGATAATGCTGGGTGTAGTTCCCAAATGACGACGCGGTCTAAGCCGAAGTAAATTGTAATATTGACAGTTCGAGAAACCGCGAAAGCCTCAAAGAATAGAATATTTTTGATGCACCGATATTCAGTCCGGTATCGATTTGTATGTAATGGAAAGGTAAGTAGTCTATGAACCCAATAATTAAAGGCCGTCATTTTATGTTGAAAACAATGATTTGTACATCGAAAACTAGAATTTCAGTTTCTTACGATGTAACTGTCTTGTTTCCTACTGTTCCGATTCCACAAGCCATGGCATACCTGCAGGAATTTCTCACAGAAAACAATTTACAACAATGAACCAATTTCAAATTCATTTGTTGAAAATAATTCCTTAACGCGAATTTAGTATTTACGCCTTTGTTTGTTAGATTATTAGAATTGGACTTCAGTTGTTGACTTGATGAAGGTCTCATCTCCAGAGGTATTCCTCAGCCAAGTTACTTTAGTTAGTTCAAGTTCGTACGGAAGATGGCAGCTTAGTTGCCGAAATACGTATTTAGGTGTTCTAAATAACGTGGTGGTAATGGAATTTCCAAAGTTGATTTACTTAAACCACCATCTCCAATCAATCCTATTCCTTAACATAGTTTCCATTGAAAGAAGACCAACATTATATGCAACATGACAATTTATGAATTTTAGCATTATTGACATAATTTGATTTGTTGTTGAATGGGAATTGTGAAGTTTGAACCATTTAACAAATTTTTTACGGAATGAGGAGACATCCGTTGGATCTTTGCCAGGTTTCACTATCATCTGCTTGTTGTAGTGTACTATTATTACATAAATATAAGTACCATAAAACTAACAAAAGAGGAAATATGGGAAAATTTAGGCACTTCTATACATTGCTGATTCTATTTATTAAAATTATCTTTCATTATAAATAACCATCATAATCTTTAGTTCAGTAATTCTTGAGATTTGCTTGTTTCTGAAAATGATCCCAGATAGAGGAAAGACTTCTGGTTGGGTGCAACAGTACTGACTCCTAAAAAAACGCAAGATAATACATATTATAGGGGAACACTGTTCAAACCAATTAACGGATTTTGATTAATAAAAAGAACAGGCTGTTAAAATTTCAACTGCAAATATTTTTATATACTAACTGCAATATTTTAAATAACAAATCGAACGACCGGCCGGCATCAACAACACCAAGAGATGATCGTTACTTCTCGCAACTTGCGCAAAGAAATCAAACTCCTAATGCAACCCAGCTTCGAGGTGAGTTTTCTGCTGCTACTGGAAGGCTGGTATCCATTCAACAAACACCCATTCGAGTTAGAACTGGGTCATGTTGCCACTACCCTTCAAGGCGTCATTGGAAACGATGCACCAGACTCTACTCGCCCGACAGCGCAGCTGTCGTATCCTGATTGGACTGACCATTGCACTGACTTCTTCCATCCTTGGGTTGGGCCAGTCTAGTTCTGACTTCCTACATTATTGGGCTAGGCTACCCAATTGGTCGCGCAATCCATTGTGTTCCGGAACCAACCTCCTGGCACCTTGCGCGTGCAAGCGCAGCTATGGTAAGCTTCCTCACTCTACTAAGTCTTCTTTCCTTCTTCTCTCTCTCTCTCTCTCTCTCCTTCCTCGCTCTTTCCTCCTTCCACCTTTCGGCTTATCCTCCCTTCTGTTACTCTCTTTACTTTCACCTTTCGCATGCCGCCTTCCTGCTTATTCTCCTGTCTTATCAGTGTCGCTTTTACCTTCCGTTTGTAATCTACCGCCCTTATTCTCCTGGCTAACGCTCCCTTCTGCGAACAACCTTTCGCCTGCCGCCTTCCGGTTCTTCTCCTGTCTACTACTTTCTTCCACTTTCCTTCCTTTCGCCAGACGCTTTTCGGCTTTCTCCCGTGTACTTAGACCTCGTCTACTCCTTCTTCTCTCCTTTAACGTCTGAGATTTCGATTGCCAGTACACGTTATGAGGGATCTTCAAGTCTTCATCTCCCGCGTGGCTAGACGTCCATCCATCCGCCCACCTAAGGGGGTAGCAGTTTGTATATGTTGGCACTGGTCGGCCAGGGACACCACTCCGTTTGACTCTACTTTAAATAATAGAAGAGACCCAGTGGGCACCATAGGAGGTGGAGTTGTGCAGTTATACGTGAGAGGCTATGTATTGCACGTAAATGTTATCACTTCTTCATCGGATCTTTGCAGGGTATCCTCCTTGAACCTGGTCGATCGAATCTCCACCAGCCTAGGTAAGTACCTAAGCCGTCGCCCACCTATCCACGCATTGTTGAGGCTTTACAGGTCGTCCACGCGTAACACCCCTAGTTGGCGATTAATGTGGATGTCCTCATATACCCCCTCAGTAGTGAGTTACCAGTTTTGGGGCACTGGTTAGGCGCGGATAACACTCCGTTCGACTCTACCTTAAAGTAGAGACCCAGTGAGCACCTTTGGAAGTGGAGTTGTCCTCGTTATGCAGCAGAAGCTTCTGTTTGACTGTACCTTGCTTCGTACTCGGGCCACAATCAACACAAATCGTCTAAATGAAATCATCTGCATGACGTTAGCCTATGCGCTCGCAGATCAATCGTTTGCATTACATTTACTGCAAATCATAAAAGATCCCGCAGAATGTAGAACGAGTGTTGTTTAGTGACGAGCCAAGATTCACTTTGCAACCAGATAATAGGGGTGCTTTAATGTGGCGTGAACCTGAAACATAAAATGGATTTTTGGAAAGATTTGTAACTGTAGATGAAACCTGGGTTCATCACTTTTATTCAGAGTCACAACAGCAGAATATGGAACGGCGGCATCGCGGTTCCCATCATCCACAAAAGTTCCGTGTGACTTCATTGGCCGGAAAGATAATGGCAACGGCGTTTTGGGATTCCGAGGGAATTCTTCTTGTTGATTGTTTACCACGTGGTCACACAATAACGCGAGACTATTACACAAAACCCTTAGCAAAAGTTCGCGAGGCTATAAAGTAAAAAATGCGTGAAAAATTGAAACGCGGCTTCCTGTTCCGCCAAGACAACTCTCCCGCTCACAACAGCTGTATTTCTAGGGCTGCTATCCACAACACTGGATCTCAACCCCCGTATTTGCCAGATCTGGCGCCCACTTCTTTTCACCTGTTCCACAAATTAAAAGAACATTTTCTGGGAAATCATGTTTCGCACGATGACAAGGTGGTAACTGCTGTGAATGAGTAGCTTGCACTACAGGACAAAGTGTTTTTTCAAGCTCTGTATCAACGTTATACTAAGTGTGTTAACCGTTTAGGAGATAAAAAATAAATGCTTACCCATATATATGTATACGAAGGCTACTAATACAAGAAATACATTCTTACACATTTTGCAGATATATTTTGCCTGGCTCCTCTTATATGCCAATAGTTTCTATTTATACTGCTATAAATATTTAACTAAATGGTCAATTCGATAAAGCTATTATTTTTTTAATATTTATAATTGTATTTGCGATATTCCTCAAATTTAAATTCAGATCAGACAATTCTACGCAGCACCAGTTTGTTTATTCACAATTATTCCATAGAAAATCAGTTTTATGGAGCATTTTTCTTCGATCTCCTCTTTGGTGCATAGCAACGGCTAAATTTAGTTGTTCTATTGTTAAATGGTTTCTCTGCATTGTTGTTTATTATTAAGAACACAAATTTAGTACTCGAATAAAGAAACAATGAACGAAAAAGATCTTAAGAAGACAAGAAAGATTATTCAATCAAACACACAAACTCGACTCGACGCTAATACGGTTAAGCAATTGCAACTGGATTCGATTGTTTTTTGTTTTTTGACATCAAACATTGCCGCTTGCTCTAATTATCAATAATAGACGACCATTAGCCGCCAAATACAAACGTATATGCTTTATATTACAATATCCCTATTCATTTTTGAGTAGTTTAATATTGATCAGTGCGAAGGTGCAGTACATTTTCTTCTTCTTCTTTTTCTTCTTCTTCTGATTATAGGCCAATACCCTGTTAATTACCTACAATGGAGTAGGTACTACGAGCCCTCTTTACACGAATGCCGGGCAGGAGGCTAGCCTATCCCGTCGAACAGAGAAGAGAAGTTCCACTACATGATTTACTATTGTCAAAGATCTTCGTATGACAACCGGGACCGACGGTTTTACGTACCCTCCGAAGCAGCGCCGGTTGCATATGCCACTATATTGGTTCACCCAGTCAAATAGTGACCAACGCGGATTGTGCTGGAATACGAATACCGCATGACCGGCGTCCGCAGTGCTCCGCTAAGCAACCTGGCAGTACATTTTAACCTAGGTAGAAGATCGCTGCACACCAGACTAAAACGAAAGCTGCCGATAAACCTCTTATACAGTGAGTGACTTAAATTATCAACTCACCAGATTTAATAAATGATTGTCAATACAAGTAAGGTGTATGCATTATATTAGAATGGCAAATTGTGAAATATCGTTAAAAACTATAACAGTTAACCTTTTCATGAATAGCAATATGTTCTCAGCTGACAATAGCACGTTAAAAAAGATTTTTATATTTATATGAGCATATGTGTGCTTTGTATCTGGTACCAAAATTCTAATTATTTGACCTATGTACACAGAATTACACTGTGAACAGTTTAATTTGTAAACACCCGATTTTAACCAATCACTAAATCCTTCTTTGTCGTTGAATCAGGCGGTGAAATTGTTTTTTGTTATTTTATAAGTAACTTTAAATATACTTGTTTCGATTATTTTTAGCAATGTTCTCTGATATATCACGAAAATATGGAATTGAAATATATTTATCATTATCAGAGTGATCTCTTGAATACATTTTCGAGTTGCCAATTTACAGTCTTCCTTTTAATTAATATTTCAAGCAGTTTAGTGTTGTAGCTATTACAATGTACAATTTTCTTAATAATCGAAATCCCTTGGATGTAATTATTGATATCTAGAAGAACTATTACAGTTCTAGGTAACAAAATCTATGGACTACTAATTTATGTGTTTTATGGTTACATGAGTTCTGTGGTATTGTGATATCTATTTGTGTAGGTTTTCTATAAATAGAGCTTTCCGGTTTGTTTTTCAGAATTAATATTTATGCCTACGTTTAAATTATTAAAACATCTGTTTTGTTCCATTTCTAATGTAATGTTTATGTTTTAGTATAGGGTATTAATAAACGTTAAGAAATCACCAACAAATTCAAATGAACTATCAAAACACGCTCAAATATTTTCAATTTTTTTCAATTTTCGAAGATTGATTTGATTCAAAAATTCAATCTTCTAAATATTCCATAAATATATTAGCTAAAAGCTAAAATATTCAGCGAGATATTCTGCCTAATAAATGTTCTCTGGAGTGATAGTGTCTACACTTCCTGTGGTTGTGCGTGCATTAAACTGTAGGTCCTCTATATCTGTGCTACTTAACAATGCGCAACATAGGAATAGGAGAGAAGGTCGTTCCGTGTCATAAGAGATAAGGCACTCGAAGAGGTGCTATTAAAAATTATTAAAAGCATAAAATGCTATTGAACGACATAAGATCACTTTGGATACTCGACCTTCACCACTACATATCTTAAAAAATAAAGGCAACATTTTCTTTATTTCTTAGCGTTACGGCACACAAATATCGATACTAATTGTATGATGGCATAACTCTAAGAACTTACTGAAAGGCCTCCGTAATGCATGGTCTGAAGTCCACCAAGATCGCTTTACTTACTTTTTATAAATCCAGTTTGCCTCTTAGTCTTAAAAGTTGTTTATTACTACTACAGGATATATTCATCGCAATATAGAGCCTCCAACGTTAAACAAAGGTAAACACTTTGAGTTTCCTAATTCAATAATAATAACATACTTGATTTACTTCTGGAAAATGACTAAATACCAATAAGTGGTTTTACAACTACAACTAGTTATTTTTAGCGTTTCATTCAGCGGTTACTACGCAACATCAAATACGAGTATGATACGAAATTCAGGACCGGAATTCGCGTTTCGTTGATAATTATTATTGCTGATAATCAGTACATACCATTTATTTGGCCTTGCAAAGTGTTATTTGGGTTATGTGGAAAAATGTTAAGATGTAAACGAATAGAAGAATATTTTCTACCCTGAACA
>JABXWE010051105.1:0-19147 GCA_014611495.1 Limonius californicus | reverse complement strand
GATCTGTGATTATTGAAGAATGTTATAAGCTAATTATGAACTATCTTATGTTATAACAGATTCAAATATGGCAAGGAGGGTTTAAGGGGCTTCTAAGTTGGCCTGGAAGTTCAAAATCTAGTGTTGGCTTTTTCCTAAAGAATCAATCTTTTCCTTTTTTACTTATCAAAAATAAAGGTGTTTGATAGTGTTCTATTAAAGAAATAGTAGCTCAGCTAAACTGTATTAACTGTGTTGCTACTGTGTATAGTAACCAATTCAAATTAGTCATTGGCATTGTTGCAATTTTAAGGAAATTAAATTAAATTTTATGCTAGGGTTGTAGGAATAATGCTCTTGCAGGATGGTGGTTTGTAATAATATGAAAAAATTTCATTAATTCAACTCCAAATATATCATACATTTGTTCACTGCTTTAGTGATATTTTTTTATCATTTCGTATCAATTTTCCGATTATTTTAATACAATGTTGGATATATTGTCTACTAATTAAAGAAACAGAAAGGCTGCATATTAATGTAGCTACTATGTTAATGGAAAACGTAATTTTGAGGCACTTTAGTAGACGAGCAGAAGTATTTACACTGCCCATGAACCGGCGCCCACTTTAAGCTGTAGGTGTTAGGCTGTGATATTATAATATAAAACGCGCAACACAGGCAAAAGTAGATCGCGACGACGTTATTTTCATATACTTATTTATCAGCCACCGATTGCCATTTTAGTAGCCATGAAGCTATGGTCTATTGAAAATACAAGAGAGCTCCATCAACAACCTCTTCGTAGTGCCAAAGTAATTGTCTGGTGCGGAGTAGTGCAGTTTGCAGTAATTGGCCCTAATTTTTTGAAGACGAAGCAGGCGCAGCTGTTACGGGATCCATCAAATCGTTACGTTAAATGCTACGTAATGTTCGGAAACCACAGTTACGTCGCGTCGGTTGCAAATTTACAGGGACTTGTTCTAGTTCTAACAAGATGGGGCTTCCCATGCAGCAAAAGTGTCAATGGCTGATTTCACGGAATGGCGATGTCCCCTATCCTGCACGTTCTCCGGATTTAAGTGTTTATGATTATAATGCTGATATAAGTAAAGTATGTGTCGCAAGGCCAAAGAATATTGACAGCCTAAGACAACGTATAAGGGACGAAACTTCTGCGATTCCAGAACGAATGTTACAGCGTGCTTTGGGAAATCTGGAAAGTAGATTGGAATTATGTGTGCGGAGCGAAGAATAGCAATGATTCAATTTGCCAAACAATAAAAAGGCATTCAAATCTGTATAATAGTTGTAGTTTCAGTTAAAAATGATTAGGAGTATTAATTATGGTGCAATTACGTTTACCAGATCGACAAGTTCTCTGGCTCGCCCTGTTCTAGTTTATGGGTGACATCCTGTATAATACATGTATACGATGTTTTCCACAAACTACACATTATGTACGTGGATTGGCAAAATGATTCAACATTTAGATTAAGAGGGCGAAGTAAAACTATTTAATCTAGAGTGCAGTATCTTCCTGCCCCATAATCCACTTACAGTAATCTTTGTAAAACAATTACTGACATTCCAAATTTAAAACGTGTACTTTTATCATCTTACACGTATTTGAAGTTTGCACCGTGTGTGATAAAGATTGTTTAACTATCAGACAGACAGTCGACAATTTAAAACAATAAAAGGTGTTCTATTTTTAGCTTAACTAGTACATGAAAATAGTTTTTATAACATATTGTTTAATAAATTTGGAAGGGATTTTCATTTTGGGAGTGTTTGTAAAATTAAATAAAGAATCGAACTGTACAATTTAGAAAAATATTGAATAACTGTAGCATTTTTATTATACAGGTTGAATACGGAGTTACGTAAATTTAAACGTTACTATTTTATAACTTTGAACTGATACATACGTTTATACTTTATTGTATAAACCGTGAAGGTAACCTTGTAAAATGTAGTTTTCTAATTAGTGCATTTAATAAAACTTCTGATTGATAAAAACACAAAATCATGTACAAGGTGTCTAAAATGTCTGCACAAAACACTACCACATATTCTTGAGACCAAAGTAGGACGATTTCGCCCAACTTACTTATACACAAGCCTTAAAAAGTGAGACTGGTCCGATCACTTTTCATTATTTGGACCAATGTTTTAAAATCCATAAAAGCGTTTCAAGTGGCACAAATACCCAACAAATGGTACTTTTGTTAAAAGTCGATAAACCGAACCCAATTTTTATGTCAAATCGATATGCCATGAAAATTTGGAAACTTCGTACTCATACCTGGTAAACTACACGCTTGCCGACAAATATTCATATGAGCTATTGTTACTGTCTTGTCCTGAATCTATGCTACGAATTTCATCTTCATAGAACCAAATTTCCAAACCTTCAAGGCAAATTGCTTTTACACAAAAATTGAATTATTTCGGAAACGGTTGGGTTTGTCGACTTTTAACAAGAGTGCCCTTTTTGGGTATTTTTGCATACCGAATAAGATTATTTTACCAAAATAAGAAAAACAAAATAATGTAAAAGACATTGTAGAAAATAGTACATGAGCCTCCCACTTGAGGCGCCTCTGATGCACTTATTAAAACAAAACTAGGCTCTAATTTTCAACCTTGATGAGCAACATATGCACATAAAATTTCAAAACATTGGTCCAACTATTTCCATAATTATATGCAGGAAAGTGATCGGGCAAGTCTCACTTAAGAAGGCTGTAACTCCGTAACCGTACACTTATGTATATAGGTTAAGTCTACTTCAAATTATACTGTCACCCGCTTTAAGAAGGTACCTGTTGAACAAGGATTTACAAGCTACCTATAGCTGGGCTTAAAGCACCGGCCGCATATTGCAAAGAGGTTGAGGTTACCTAGGGGTTGTGACTCAAGCGACAAGCGTAAAGCGTCTGTTTTTAATGCATTATTTAATATTTCCCTGTTTAGTTGAACTATTCTTATTTACGTTAAACCTAGTGAACTATGTATCAAAACTAGTTTCCTTAATTAGATTGCATGAGTAATAAGTTACTATTCAGAGATTAGATTAATGCCTTTATAACATAATTTTTAAACTTAAGAAGTAAACAGCGCAAAGCAGTTGCTGAGGAATTTCTGTGCGAAGTAGATATTTATTTATTCTTTATTTAAAAATGTGGACACCGTGGACTGATAGCGAACATTTAATTCAGCGAAAAATATATCAAATGTACCGGGAAAACTGTTTGCTTACGGTAAACTTCTTCTGTTCTTCTTCTTCCTCTTGGGTTTAGGCTATTAAGCCTGTTCTGAACTTCACAAACAATTAGGAACATATTTTCTCGGACGTCCTCTATCTCTTCTGCCACGTGGATGGTATTCTGTGATAGCTTTCGATATTCTCCTGTTGTTCATTCTATGCAGGTGTTGTCTTCAGTTTTCTTTTTGTTCTTCAATTTTGTTGTTAAAGTTATAAATTTGTAATTCCTCTGGTATAGCTTCATTCGGAGTCTGTCTTCCCAGGCGCTACCCTTTATTCTTCTGAGTAATCTCATGTACGCTGTTTTTTGTTTGGTTGTATCTTTTTTTGTTGTGATCCATGATTCACTCCCATATGTGAGTATCGCGGCTGCCATTGTTTTATAAAACTTAATCGCTGTGTCCTTTCGGGTTTTGTTGTTGAATGTTCTGCTTATTGTTCCACATATGGCTTGGTACTTTTTGTACGTTTTTCTCTACATCAACGCTATTGTTATAGGTCACATCGTACCCTAAGTAGTTGAAATTAGATACCTGTTCCAGAGTTGCATTGTTTAGTACTATCTTCGATCCGATATGATCTTTTCCACAAAAAGCCATAACTTTTGTTTTCACTTCGAAGATTTTAAGATTGTATTCTGTACAGAGATTATTGAGAGAATGAATGGATCGTTGTAAGCTGTCGTAACTTCTCTGTATAATTATTAGGTCGTCTCCGTATAGCAATAAGTTTAAATTTACCTATTTAACTTTATCCCTGGATCGGCATATGATTTCCACATTTTTATTAGGTCATCTATTTAGATGTTGAAAACAGTGGGCGATAGACTACACCCTAGTCTGACCCCTTGTTTAACTTCAATTTGATCATTTTTGTTATTGTCTGTAACTATTGTGATGTTTGTTTGTTTGTATAGCGATTGTGTTGTTTTTATTAAGTGATTAGGATATCCTCTGTTTGACATGATTGACCATAGCTTGCATCTTCTCACACGGTCAAATGCATTTTCAAAATCTATAAATGCTGTATGCGTCTCCGGGTTAAATTCTCTTCGCTTTTTCTATTAGGTTTCTTTAAAGTGAAAATGTTGTCAATACATGATCGTCCTTTACGAAATCCTGATTGTTTTTCTTCCATCAAAGCGTCTGTAATTAGTTTTAAACGGTTGTTAATTATTTTTGAGTATATTTTATATGCACTACTAAGGAGACTTATTCCTCCATAGTTTGCACAGTTATTATGATCTCCTTTCTTGAAGAGAGATATCACTTCCGCGTTTCGCCAGCTTTCTGGGATGTTATAATTTTTCCAGCATTCATTTAGTAGATGCAGGAATATATGTTGAAGAAGTATACCACCATATTTTAAAAGCTCAGTGTTGATTCCATCAGGTCCCGCAGATTTCCTATTGTTCATTTGTTCAGTGTGGCGTTCAATTCATCTAAGGTAATCATGTCAACTGAAGAAGGTCTGTCTTGGGTTGTAGAACCTGTGTCACTATTTTCTTCGTCGTTTTCTTCTGTTTGTTGCCCTTCTTGATTATTCCATATATTTGTATAATATTCAATCCACCTCTCTTCTGTGATTATGTTCTTTTCTCTGAACTATTTAGATGTTTTATCGTTTTATATGGCTTTATTATATACTGCTCTCTAGCTTCTGGTGTATTTTTTGTAGGTATTGAATATACGCATCTCGTTTGTTTTTTATGGCTTTTCTATATCTTCATTCCATATTCTAAGACCTCTTGAGCTTCTTATTTCCTTCTTCTTCCCGATTCCTTCTTCTGCAGCTTTTTCAATGCATGTTTATATTGTTCCATCCCAAGTCTATGCTGCTGTGTGTGGGTATTTGCATGAAATATTCTTGGAGTCTTTTCTGGTATAGGTATCCACTAGTATGTTCTTGTAATAGATATATTTTAAAAACTTCCTCGTTGTTAATTGTTCTTGGATTAAGTATCTTCCACCTTGCCATCATTGCTGTTGTGGATATTACCAACGACTGGTCAGAATAGATGTCACTGCCCGGTAAACTTGTTAAATCAAAGACTGAAAGAAGATTTTACTGCAATAAAGTGTTCCGAAAGTACATTGCTAGGAATTACTAAACGTATGGGATTTAATCACAAAACTATAAACAACCATCAGGATATAATGGAATTAAACAGATTACAAGCATGACGCCGCTAGTAACTCCAAAACATCAGCACATATCGCCAAGAAAATAGAAGTATATGTTACTTAGGCGAAACTTGGTACGATTCCCACGATATAGTACAGAAAAGTTGGGCAGACAATTCTAGTCAGTGTACAATAGATACATCATCATCATCATCATCTGGCATGGAGCTGACTCCAGAAAAATAGTATATTTTATGTTCTATGTAAGTACGTATAACTCTATGTTGCAATTCTTTTTAGTATTAAAAAGTGTAAATAAATATTTATACCTAAATAAAATGGACCTTTGTAAATATGAACATTCAAATGAAATTCCTAAAGTCAGGTCTGTTATTTTACTTGCATTCACAACTTCGTTAAGTGTTAACCAGACACCTTTCGGTGAGGCAATTAGCATATAACTTGAAGGAAAGTATAAGTTGGATTAAATCTTTTTATTTTAGCCTCAGAAATATATGGTAGCGTTTTATAAAAGATTTTTTAGAGTCACCTTCATTTATTTTCTTACAAAATATAGAATATTACTGGCAGCTTTCCACAGTTAATTTTTGAAAAGTTTAGAAAATTGCAATTTGACAACTTATGTCAAAACAAAACAGCTTGTTTTATTTAAAAAAATAGATCTGTGATTTAATGCAAACCAAAAATGAACAGAACTATCTGATCTATCTGATAGTTCTATGTTAGTGTTACAACTTAGTTTAATGAATAATTTTCCTATCTACGAAAATATAAAAGTTATCGGCTTTTCTTTATGGCATTGAAACATGATTCTCCTTCAAAATTTATAAACCGACACAAGTTTCTGAAACTTTTTAAAGCAATGTTTGATTAATATAAACTTATTTGTTTGTACGTATATATGTAATACATACGTGTGTTACAACGTTCGACCGTTACAATAACTTTAAAATAAAATTTACTAAATTGAAATTGCAGTTACTAGATTAAATTTAGATCAGTTAGTTGACACGTGTATGGAATTTATTCTCGGTTTTGGCATAACTCAAGCAATGTCTTCTATTAAAAGTATAGTTGTGTAGGTAATTTACAATCATGTAAATTACTGTATGGGAATTCACCGTAACAATTGCAAGGGCATATTTCTAAAAAAGATATTGACCCAAATGCTATAAATAGAAAACAAACCCTGCATCTAAGCTGAAAACGAAACAACTTAAAAACGTGAAAATAGCAAGCAATAAACGATTGTAAATAGCATTTTACTAACGTCATACTACACGTTGTAATAGTGTGCTTCTAGATGTTTCTAATCTCCAATTTTTATGTTAGGCTATTTTTGTTCCGTTCAGTAACGCAGCGATTTTCCTGGTTACTTGGAAATGTAACAACTACGTCTTAGTCTAATCAGTTACATAAAATATAGATGGAAAATATAATCTAAAGAGTATGAGATATTCTAAAACGTTTAATAAAATATATTTTCTTAAATTCCCACCCCTTCGTTTTTTGGGGGAAGTTACCAACCCTTCTTCAAATTAAGGCCCGAAATAATATCTTCCGAATTTTGATAAGTATGAATAGCAAGCCATGAAACCTGCTCGTTTTTAGTCTTTGAAGCCATTAACTATTTAATCGCAATACAAATAAATTCAACTATGGAAAAATTGAATCCTTTTAATACATAAACAGAATTTACCTATACATATTTGCTATTTTTTTATACCCTGTATATTATTTCTAATAAATCATATAAGTTCAAGGAATAGTGGTGCTTAGAGAAATATCGGCACACGCAGTAGCTGCAAACGAAATGACAGCATTTTTCTACGTAAGCTGGTACCAACTTATTTAAAAATCCATCACAAATAATGTTTAAAATTAATTATGTAATTATATGGGAGGTCAGTGTCGGGGCCAAACTGGTTGCTCCAACTGGTCGATCCGGCTCGAAGGACCAAAATGTTGGGGCCAAAGTGGATGCAATGTGTGGTTTCTTCTTATAAATTATTGGGAACTAATGGGGCTCCCAATGGGTTTGAAGGACCACCGGGATATTTGTAATCCCGGAAATTATTATTGTGGAGAAACCATCTAGTTTCTCCAGCTTAAATTACAATAAAATACTGAGTGCAATAATACAAACATTAATTTATAATCTATTCACGATTGATTTGCCATCCAACAGGCTGTGGAAATCTGGGGGAATGTGTGGTATCATTGAAATTTGTCAATTAATTAAGTTGGGTTATGCTAGTTTTTCTTGATGGAGGTTATGTTTTTTGAAAGCAGGCAATGTTGCCAGTGGAGCTTGTTAGCGTTGTTTAACGTCCGCCTATTTCTGCTCAATATTGGTTTATAATACTTAGACATAATAATGATTTCATTAGAAATAAAATAATAACTATAATTTAAATGTTGTGGTAACACATACCAAATACATATTGTTGTTCTTTTTACACGAGAATTCTGAACTCAAATCGTATGTATGCAGAGCATATTCCACGCCATTCAAGTAGGGGACTCTAGAGCTGGCAACAGGGCAATTTCATTTTTACATTGCTAGAAATCAATCAAATAATATTTAAGAAATGCAACTTAAGAAAAAAAAACACAGCCTGCTGGATGGCAAATCAATCGTGAATAGTGTATAGACATTAGCAACATAAACTGGTCGCATCTAAATTTGCACTTGAACTGACTCTTTCTATCTTAAAAGTATTTGCGCCTAACCCTCGCTCCTTCTCCATCGGATTTCCGGAAGGGTTGCTTTCCTGTTCCAGGGAGCGGGCACTTACCACTCAGAGTGATCCATAAACCTAGTAAACGGCCCCTGAAGCCTATTTTCTAATTAGGCGTAATGTCAAATTATTTAAAAAATTAATACTAAAAACATTACAACCTACCATAGAAGAAAAAATCTAATTCAATCCTATCAATTTGGATTCAGAGAAAAACATTCCACAACTGGTCACGTACATAGAATAACAAATACTATAGAAAAATCTTTAGAAGAAAAGGGAGTCTGCTCTACAATTTTCCTGGATGCAGCTCAGGCATTCGACAAAGTATGGCATGAAGGTTTGAAATACAAGATGAAGCTGTTCTTGCCAAACCGACATTCTCACAACCTACATTTCTGTATATACGACAGACATTTTAGAATTAAACAGAAGAAGCATATTCAGAAATTAAAACAATCAAGGCAGGGGTACTACAAAGCAGTGTATTAGGTCCAGTCCTATACCTATTGTACACTTGTGATACACTTAACTTTGAAAAAGACACCATCGCCACTTGTGCTAGTGATACTGCCATCTTAGTGTGAGAAATAGTTACGAAGAGACCACAGAGAAATTATAAAATGCTATAAATCAATCGATTGGACAGAATATGAAGAATCAAACTAAGTCAATCCAAATCGGGACATGTAAATTATACAACATACCTATAGGTACCAGTAAACAAGGAAAGCTTCTGTAAAGAAGAAAATAGAAGAACTTGATACGAAATACAGAAATAAGTACTGGCTGATTGGTAGAAATTCCACGCTGTCTCTCCATAACAAGTTCTTAATGTACAAACGGTATCACCTATGGGGCTATATTAAACAGAGCAACGTGGTGAAAATCCACAGATTCCAGAACAAAGTACTGAGGAACATTACTGATGATCCAAGGTATATGAGAAACAGCAGACCAAACAAGAACAACATCACAGGGTTAACAAGAAGACTTAAAAGAACTAAATCATTTCAGTTGGTGCAGTGATAGCACTAGTGTACACGTTAAAAGTAGTGTAATTAAGTTGTCAGAACCTAAGGAACGCTGATGCCTAAGTTATAAGTCTCAAACTTTAGTAATTTAAGTTAGATTTAAATTGCTTATTGGTCATTATGACCAGATTGTAAAAGCCAATAAAAATAATTATATGGAAATTAATAATATTTTAATGTTCCCGCTGCGACAGAGTCGTACGTGGTCGTAATAGCGTAGCAGTAAAATTCTGGTTGTAGGTACATTCAAACCCTAGTGTTCTAATCCCGACAGTTGTAATTTTATTTTTTCATGTTCCTGTTTAATAAAGCTGGTTCTTTGATTATAAATTTTGTTTAATTTCTAATACCATAAAAGTAAAATTTCCAAAGAATTACGGATAAACAGAATGAATGATTTGTTAGTGTTCGCAATTAATAATGATTAATGTTTTATAAAATAAACAAACTTTATTATCCTGTTATTTCACTACCAATACACAAACATTTATTAATTACTAAATTATTTGTTTATAAGAAAGAAACCAAATGTGGATATTATTTATGGTGATACGAAGTCACTGTAAACATACCACTACCCGGTCTAAATTTGCACATAACGTTGCTTCGATGTTCTGATACGGTAAACTTAAATCTGAAGAAAATATCTGTGTGTTCCTATTTCTCACACCAACCTGTAGAGGTTATTATTGAAATTATGCGACAGTCCAGCCGAAGGCTTTCGATTATTTGGTTGCATTTATTTTATCAATTAGCGTTTTGTCTTTTTGAAATTAAGGAGATATTACCAGGAAAAATTACTTATTTCCATAGTCACAGTTCTTGTGCACTACGCGTAGTACTTAACCTGAACGTTCTCATATTTATTTGTCGCGGTATATTTATATCGGCGTTCCAAGGTCCTATAAAACCACAATTAAACATTATGGGTACATGAGAACAATATGCATTTCCGTTTTGAAAACTCTGTTATTAAAATATTTGCTTCCGTACTATATAACGGTAGGCTTTCACAAGTAGGCGACGTACCTGCTAATGCTTAGCTTTTGCAAAAAGACATTGCTATTTCCTAGTGGGAGGGCATTAAAGGTAAAATTCTCATGTCAATTGTAATAACAGTTTTTGATTACGTTAAAGAAGGAAACGTTAAGAAACCGCAAAGGCCTTAATTTAGAAATAAGAGAGCCTACCAAAAATCGTTCGGTTAGTATTAAAGATCTTTGGAACCCAGAGCCACCCCAAGCGGGTGTGCAAGATTGTCCGGTACAAAGGCGCCTGATTAGGAGGGGCGCCGTTTCAAGACGATAAATAATAGTCAATTTTTATACACTGCAATTATTCATGAAGTAAAACTTTACTGCAAAGATTGCACGTTAAAAATAAATAGTAAGGCGATAAATAATGAATAGTGAACTCAAAAAACGTAACCTGTGTCCGGTTTTCAAAGCTAAATTTGATTAAAAAATATTTGCTACCAGCATTGTCAGAAGAACGTCTTATGAGTAATATCAATGGAAAACATTACTATTGACACTGTAGATGTAAAAGATCTTATTACAAAATTTGTGGTGGCTAAAGCTAGGAGGATGTGCAATAAATGATATATCATATACAGGGCCGTGCTAGGGAGAGTACGTAAAACTGTCGGTGTCGGTTGTCATAAAACATCTTTGACAATCGTAAACCATGTAGTGGAACTTCTCTTCTCTGTTCGACGGATTAGGCTAGCCTCCTGCCCGGCATATGTACGTAATTAACAGGCCATTGGCCTATACACACAAGAAGAAGAAGATAAACAGGGTGAATCTGATAAGGCGAATTAGCTTGATATATATATTATTTGAAATATTATAAAAAATCTTTTTGAGCATAGTGTAATAGGTAGTGCCTCCTATGTATAGGGTGCTAATGCACATATTTTTTGTCTGTTTCAAGGAGGTGAAATAATTTTTAGAAATTGCTCTATATATTTTTTCAAAAATTAAAACTTTTGGTTTTGATCATTGGTCTGTGTGCTCAATTTTTTAAAATAATTTGACTGGGAAAATATTGAAATAAAAGTTGTAGGTTTGGTCTGTGAGTTCACATTAAAGCGGTATTAACGCAGATATGATATACCCGTAAAACAGAGTTGCACCAATACTGTCTTCCCAGATACCTTCCAATGCGGCATTTCGCATTTACAAATTAGTTTATGTCAACTGTTATCGATTGCAGTCAAGAGGGCGTTAATTTACTTTGTTTAAATGTATTATTAAATTAATTAATGCATATAGCTATCATATGTACTAATAAAATTATACAACAAAGAGGTTAAACGGACCGATGTGTTGAAGGGCTAGGTAGTAACGCGAGAAGCACGGGTTCAATTCCCGTACGAGACATTTCTTTTTAATTTTTTATGTTACCACTATTGGCAATTCCTTCGATAATCCAGTTTTTATTTTGTTTGTTAATACCAAACAACCATTTACTACCAATAGGGTTAAACCCTATGTAGTAAAATAAAAATATTTTTATTAATTAAACAGTAGTCGTCAAAAAAAAAAACAAAATTTAAATGCTCCTAATATAACAAATATAAATAAATAAAAAATGGCATCTGCCCAAAAATGATTTTTCTAATGTATTTCATATAAGCGAGATGTCAAACTGCATCTTAAACTCACCCCGTATACTATAGTCCAAAATGTATTATTGTTTTGTGATTTTTCTGATAATTGGGGGATGCTCTATTTTTTAGTACACGTATACTGAGCATTTGTATACCAAACAAATGAAAACAATTACCTTGAAATAATTTTTTTTTATTTCGCAAATTCTGTTTTATGGGAGCCTGAAATATAACTATGACGAGGCGCTTTTTACCCACGGGTCGGTACTGCTAGAACTTCACAGTTCCACAATTGCAGAATAATTTTTTGAAAACATTTGTTGATGTAATATTTTTGAACAAATTATTTCACATTTATTGTATGCTCGTATAGTTGTGGCCTTCCAAGACTCGAGACTCGTTGCAGAGCGGTGTTTTTAGGTAAGATTTAGGAAAATCAGAGTACTCGGTCCGAAGCGACCGAAGGGGTGGCTTCTCAGACGGATTCAGAGTTCGCGTCTGTTTTGCTTAGTTGATAAATACACTGAAATGTATGTATATGTATACCTATGTATTAGCTACCTGTAAGGTAGTGGGGTTGAGCGAGATGAGTAGTTGTTGATTGAAGCTGTAGATAATGCTTTTGCTTATGTAGTACTGTTGAGGTAGTACTGTTAGTAATTGTAATTACTGTGTTCTTATGATTGGGGCCTGTGGTACTATGCTTGAGGAGCTTGTGAGCTCTCCAAGGTGCCTGGGGGCTGTGTAGCCGCACAGGACTCCGTTTTAAGCTGCTTAATGCCTGGCGGGTCGGCGATCGGGCGTACTCATTCGACTTGACTTCGACCTGATTGACCAGCCAGTAATCTCTGCATTACACTTTGCAGAATGGCCTATGGAGAGCCTGTCTTTCACTCTTTTCCTTATGGGGGACGTTCGGCGGCCGGCGGAGGTTGTTTGGTGATCACAATGACATGGGGGAACCCATTGTCCGGTGATAACGCTCGGTTACCCGGTACCCGTTACAGGTTAGGTGCATCAGTCAAGATCTACTAAAGACGGCCCCGTTAAGAACACCCCGCCCTGAACGAGAACTACTAGAGATGGTCATGTCGCGGTGCCAAAAATGATCTACTAGATGCGTCACAGGATCCTATGGGGGAATACCCGACCCCATTGTAACGTTACGGATCCTTGTGTTGTGTTTATCTTTTATTCGTCTGATTCGTCGTGATCCTTTTAGGTTCGGATCTAGAGTAGTTGGGCTAAATTTGTGAAATAAAACACAGGAGAGGTTTAATACTTTTATTAACGGCAATATTAGCTGCATACAGTGCAATTTAATTAACTCCGATATTCACCTGTTCAGACTAGGAAACTGCAGGAAACCTTAGCAGAGGTAGTGCGACGTGATCTCAAGTGTATCGATTTCCTTTAGAAATTTAAACTATTGTTCAATTTTGCAAAATACTAAAGATGCAGTTATAGGCCGGTGCGCAGGGTGGTTTCCTGAAGGTGCAAGGTGAATTATTAAGGAACTGGAGATTGCTGCTGAGATACCTCGAAGCGCAATCATCCAGGGAAGCCGTAAACTGCCGAGATACCTCAAAGCTCTGGCGGGTGAAGGGTTATGGGAACTTGACGTTGCAACCGAGATACCTCAAAGCGCTGGCAGGTGAAGGGTTATGGGAACTTGACGCTGCAGCCGACATAACTCAAAGCGCAATGGCCAAGGGATGCCGTAGCTGCCGAGATACCTCAAAGCGCTGGCAGGTAAAGGGTTAAGGGAACCTGTAAAGGAACTGTGCTTCTTGATGTTTAGATCAAGAATTCCCTTCAGAACAACTTACTTCTACTTTTATAGGCCAAAAACGGGGGTTGGATCGTGAGAACGCACTGCACGTGCACCCCATTTTTACAAACAACACGCATTTTATGGCCCCATAA
This sequence comes from Limonius californicus, assembly GCA_014611495.1. NCBI lineage: Eukaryota > Metazoa > Arthropoda > Insecta > Coleoptera > Elateridae > Limonius > Limonius californicus. Next base: position 5,438 of record JABXWE010051105.1, on the reverse strand, counting down.
ATCCAGAATCTATAATTTTAGTAAAAATAAGTTAATTGTCTGTTAAATCTGAAGGACTAAACTACATAAATAACTCCCATAATTTAGTATTTAATTAACACGTCCATGCGTCGGATATCACACATGAGGGTATTCAACAAAAATGTAATAATTTAGAAAGGTTATAGCCTGAACTAAAACAAACATTTATCACAATAACAGACCGCGCTAAAGTCAGCTGTTATTGCATATCTTACGCACTTGAGATCAACTAATTCGAAGTCATATTGTTAACCTATTTACCTGCAATACATAGCTGAAAGAAAGACGCTGAAAGCGAATATTTTAAATATGGAATTATAACATTCAACTATCGAATGTGTAGTTGTTTTATAATTCATTCATTGTACATGAAAGTGGATATTCATTTTATGATCGTTGCCCTCCTAAATTAAGTGTACCCGGAAAGGACAGATCCTTTTACACGTGTTAAGAAACGGCGGTTTCCAAGATAAATGAAGCGTGATTTCTAAACGCCAACTAAAATTCATTAGCAGTTACATTTTACATGAAATATTTATGCGAGTATAGATTAAAAATTTAAATTATGAGTATAATGTCCCAAAGTTCAGCTGTCTGTAATATGTAATATAAACATAATGGCAAATGCGGTCCGCTACACCATGTAGGAAGAAATGTAGAAATTGTAATGTTAATGTAGTAATGTATTATTGCTTGTGTCTTCCATGCTTTGCGAGTGTGGGCTGAAATGAGGTTGTGACTGTTTGTGTGTTTACTTTAAGAGTACTCTGCGTACATGTCTGAAACTGTCAAATCCTGAGTTCCCGAGAATTTAGTCTTGATGAGTACAAATAATCGATTTCGCGGCCTTATCGGTGAGTGTTTAGTTGTTTATTATTTTCAGTTTGTAAAAATTCCCACCACCCGTCCCGATGCGAATGAGACCCTTTTACACATTTGCCAAATCAAAAAACACCAGCACTCACATACATGTATACGGACAGACTTTAAGCCAACCTTTTTGTTGGGTTTTTAGATTTACAAAACGGGTACTGTGTTAAAGTCTCGAAATCAAAATGTTTTTTACAAAATCAATTTCCTATACGATTGGTACGTAAAATAATTGATTGGAACTACTGGTGCATGCATTTCAGTCAGGGCTATAAACATAGCAATTTTACGTGCATTGTAAACTAACAAGTTGTTGCTGAAACTATAATTTTGTAAAAAAAATTGTATAGAAATGAAAAATACAACGCTGATATGTATCATAATATAGCAGTAGTAATAATTTATTTTTGTTTTTATCGTACACGAGGAAACAACTTGTTTTCATTATACTTATTATTTCCTTATTTAAAATAGAGTGGTAGCGATAAGTACAGCATGTACAAGTTTTTAATATCTTAATTTTAATACAAACAGGAACTTGTAACACACACATATTACGTATATTAACTCGATTATCACGTATACGTAAACATAACATTGTCAGGTTACTTTTTATTACATTGCAACATAAAAACTAAAAATGATTACAGTAATATGTACTAATAACAATCACGAACAATTCCTATCAGAAATTAGTATTAATACGTTAAAATGTCCAAAGCGACGTGAAGTCACATTATATTCGTCCTTAGTGAAAAGTCACACCAATAAATAAATTCTGAAATATAATTAAAAATACTTAACATGAACGCGCACAGAATTCGCAGGATATAAAAAATGCGATCAGCTGATAATCCTAATGTTACGAAAAGTTGAATTTCCGAACCTACACGTAGTGCAAAAAATAGGTATTATTAATCGGACGTAACAGGACGTGACGAGAAACGGATTTCACGCTTTTTCTATACGCCTAACAACGTCATCTAAAAATAGGTAACGCAAAAAGTTTCCAATGCGGCGCGAAAAATCGCTCAAAAAACTGTGTTGATGGAAAGTTGCAGTGGGAGAGGAATTTGAAACATTCTGTCAGTCCCAAAACAAATGATTGCAAGAACGAAAATTTAGATACCCCACGTTGCGCGTGACCTTCATAATGTTATCTATGAGGTGATATTGCAAAATGTGACGTAATAATCGCCTACACGTGTGAGACCTCCACGCAGAGTTGTAAGTAACCAACTTGAAGAGCACACTAATCTCTGCTCTAACCAAGGTCCAGGGACACTTAGTGTAAATATTTTTTCATTCGTATACTTTATGAAAATAAAGTTCTCTTTAACGGACGAGAAGGTCCCGTTGTAATGCGTATCGCGAAATTGTTTCAAAACATAATAAACACGGGAAGTTTCCTTGAGGTCATGCGGAAAATATTTCTAAGCGACCAAATTATGCAGTCAGTATAACAAATGTTTAATAACACCAAAGACTGATTGGCAATTTTCAATTTTCAATCCATCTGTTGCTTCTAAATCCATCCATTGCAAGGGCAAAGCGCACCTAAAATTAATAAACACTGGCGTTGCCCTAGTTAACTTCAGAATTAGTTTTCTTCGAAAAATAAGCAACTAGTTTCGTTTTAATTACTTTGTTATTATTTTCATTGTAACATTCCTGTTTATAATTAACTAAGATTCCAAACTGTTACCATACGTGTATCGAGTTCCATCCAAGGACAAATTCTTGTAGGGAACTATAAGGGAATTTCCCCGGAGAGTTTGTTAAGTTGTTTGTTTTTCTTTTTATATAAATAGAACCTCTGGAAAAGGCATGTGTAAAATATTATATACCTAGGGCTGGTTCAGATGTATACAGTGTAAGTGACCGATCATAAAGTCGAAAACCCAACTAACCAATCTAAAAAGATCGAGGTAAAGACAGGGTCGGCTGTACCTAGGGCGTATGCAAACTTAATTTATTTAAGACGGTAGTGCTTCTGCATTTCATTTATGGGTTACATACTTACCAATCTGTCAATAAATATTGGGCAGTTGTACTCACCGGGGAGTCTTTCACCACCCTGGCTCCAGTTCGGATACGAAAGTTCATGTATGGGATAGCTGATGTGGTCGCAGCCAATCGTAATTCTACAATAATTACTACAATTATGCATAACTTTTGGGACACCAACTTTCCAAAAGGAGCCTGAAACTAGATTGGCTCCTGTCAGATACTTTGTCATTCACAGAGGCGGGAGGAGGCTTCTCCCTAGGTCCCCACGTTCTACAGGGAGACTTAAATCTCAGCCTATGTCATTTTGGCCTTCATGTAATATTTGTAATGTAGGAATACTATTTTTTCACAAATTCTTTTACATTTACTGTATGTTCGTATAGTTGTCAATAAAGCGGTTTTCTAAATATTGTGGTTAACTAGTCCCCTTGTCTAATCAAATATGTTTATGGTTATGCCTTTCCAAACTCCGAAACTCGTCGCAGAGCAGTGTTTTTAGGTAATATTTCGGAAAATCAGGGTAGTGGGTCCGAAGCGGCCGAAGGGCTGGCTTTTCAGACGGGAATCGGTGTGCGCGTTCGGTGTAAGTGATTGAACAGTATTGAGTATATGTATGTGTGTGGCTTAGTTCAGCGGTTCTCAAACTTTCGTATTTCGGGCCTCCCTTTTTTACCTTGAATAATTCCGCGCCCCCTGCATAATATAGGAAAGATGAGAATAACCCAATACGCAGGAACTTATTTAACTCGATTCGGCTATATTGTTTACGCTGCCGATGTGGTGCAGCATTATCACTTGATCTACTGTTACCCGAACGTTCGCGGCAGGTACCGATGCGTCTCGAACTTTCTGGATTGAAACTACGCGACTATAAGAGCAGTGACAGCGCGTCAGTTGTTAGTTGTGTCGTTGTGACTGAGTTATATAAGAGAGTTTGTCAGTTGGAGTTCAAACGCTAAAAAAGATTATTGTATATACGTACACGTTCAGTAAATATGGATAGATTTTTAATTGGAAGCAAACGTACGCTTAAAGACGAAGAAGCTTCTACTTCATCAGAACGCCCAGGACCAATGCTAATCCTGCGTTAAAATCAAAAACACGAAAATATGACCAAGCATACTTAAACTTCGGTTTTACAAGCATTGAAATAAGTGGTGAAGAAATTATTTGTCTAAACATTTTTCCTGCGGATAGCAAGAAACCCAATAAATTGAAGAGGCATTTAGAAACTCTGCACAAAGAATAGCTCGATAAGCCCCGCTAATGTTTTGCAGAGAACTTTCGGGAAACAGAAGACAAATTTCCACAAAGCTCTTACAGTAAATGACAAAGCTGTATTGGCATCATACAAAGTGGCTTATAAAATAGCCAAACGCAAGAAGCCACATACCCTTGCAGAGCAATTAATTTAACCTGCTGCCATAGACATGGTAGAAACAATGTTTAGTGCAAACAATGCTAAACAACTCAAGAATATTCCTCTGTCAAACGATACAATTTGCCGAAGAATTAAAGATATATCTGTGGATATTCAGCAACAGCTTGAATTTGAGTTAGTTGGAAAATTATTTGCCATACAAATTGATGAAGCAACAGACAGCAGTAACGATTCTCGTTTGATTTCCTATATCAGATTCTGTTAGGGAGCTGCAATAGTTGAAGTCTTGCGATTTTGCAATCCTATACAAGCAAGAGCAACTGCTATCGAGTTGTTCAGAATTACAAATAATGCTGTTGTAAGCGCAAGCTTGCAGGGGAAAGATTGTGTTGGAATTTACACCGATGGAGCTCAAGTCATGTCTGGTAGATATAACAGTTTACAAGCACTTGTGAAGAAGGAATCTCCATGAGACACACACACTGCATGATTCATCGAGAAACGTTGACATCAAAATCGCTAAGTCCTGGGCTAAATATTGTTTCGGTAGTAGTTATTAATGTAGTTCTCTCTCTCTCTCTCTCTCTCTTCTCTCTCTCTTCTTGAGCGAAGAGGGTCATAAGCGTGTGGAAGAATTCTATGACAATTTACTTCTAATGAAGCTCTCCTACTTGGTAGACATATTTGAAAAACTTAATTGACCTATTCTTCAATTTCAGGGAAATGATACAAATATATTTGAATTACGTGAAAGGGTCAACGCTTTTTGTAAGAGAATACAGTTATGGAATAACAAATTAAAAGACAATTTCTTTGAGATGTTTCCCACAATATGTGAATGTATCCAGACTTATCCCCCGGAAGAGCATATAAAAAGGTGTTGCTAAACACAGTGGAGAGTCATTTAGAAAACTTGAACACTACTTTCAGCAAATACATTTTCGCAGAAGAAGATATTAAATTGGGTGACTGCAATTGGGTAATAAATCCATTTTGAAAGTATACCTACCGGCCTATCTCTGCAAGAAGAAGAACAACTGATAGATCTTTCTTCAAGTACCGCAGAAAAATCAAATTTTGTTATTAAGTCATTAACAAATTTCTGGAGTTTCGGATAAAAAATTAATTCTGATGTCTTGTTCATTTATTCGACGCC
>JABXWE010051102.1:0-13918 GCA_014611495.1 Limonius californicus | reverse complement strand
GATTTAGCTAACTATCACTAGTGGATTAATAATGCTAATGAGATAGACGACGTACATGAATCCGCTAACGCAATTCAGTAGGTCTTTTGTCTTCAACAGAATAGTTCCCATCACCCCTACCTTTTCTAGCTATGAAATTTGGATAAATAAATCGATTTGTAGTAGCGTAATTTCATGTGGTTCCTACACGCGTAATAACAATGATTTCAATTATGAACAATTAGTTATTTATTTTTTCCCCTGATTATTCACACAGTCAACTAAAAACTACACTGAATTAAAGAATAAACTTACTGGCAACAAGATGAATAAATTGGCTAACGAAAACTAGGGTAAATAAATGCAGCAAGTAAGTGTAAACCGCTAAGCTAGCTGACCTATTTATATTTAAGAATTCTATTTTTAGCCCAACGCTGGCCCTGATCCTCGAGCACAGGAGGCTCTTTGTTCGTATTCGACAACAGTGTCTAGACCCACTCGGGAACCCGCCCTAAACGGCACCAAATGATCGAAATTGCAACCACTATTAATTATTTCAGCAAACTAACTGGCTAAAAGTTTGCTCTAATACAAAACTGTAATTTATTTAATTTAATTTGAACACTTATGTTGCAAGACACGCACTAAACTTCACAAAACCTACACAATCGTGGAGCCAGCCCAAGCACGTCCGCTCGCGTCCACCCCTCGGCGCGGAGTCAATTAAGTTAATAAAATATAAATAAACAAATAGCCCCACGATGATGGTGCCATAATAAATATGCGATGTAATCTACTAATAAAATTGCGTGGTTTGCGTCAAAAATATATTCTGTGAATTATATCTAATAATAAATATTTCAAAAGCCCCACTTTGACATGCCATAAAGAATGCTATATAACTTATCTATAAAATAATTAACTAAATAAATTATATAAATGCCCTTTCTTTGGCTAGCTCAAAATTAAATGTTGTATTATAATAAGTAATGAAAATAAATAACTCTTTACGTTGGTTGCAGCAATAATATAATTAAATGAAATATTTTTTACACAAAGAAATCAAGTTTCAAATTATACCAGCATATAAAAATTACAAAGATCTCAGGGTAACTTTCGTGGCCTCACCAAAGATAGTTATTTAATTATAATAATAAACCACACAAATACAAATTAAAATCTATTGTGAACTTAGCTTTATAATGATATTGGGAACAGACCTTTCATCTGGATTTCTCCAAAAACTGCTTACTGTAGCATAATCAGCCCGTTCTGAACAGATGCTCAGCTGCAACAGGTTGCTCTTATAACTTCGCTAGTTACAAGTTGCGAAAATCCAAGGAAACACTTCAATAACTTGCTTTTAAATATTTTAAACAAATCAGGTCGGTAGATTGATAATTTGCTTTATTAATTCAATCCAGTATTGTGTTTAATGAACTTTAACTTTTATTATTATTCCAGGAACTGAAGACATTACACCAAACTATTTGACATTGAAATTCTAGGTAAGTTTCATTCTTTTAAATTAAAACATTATTAATAATTCGAACTCAAATTAGCTTTAATGCTTTCTTTCAACAATAAATTGACATTTGGACAAAACTTTCACATAAATTAAACTTGGTTAAATTAACATAACCTTAATACACTTTGTAAACAACTTGGGCCACACCCATAATTTTCAATAATAGCTCTTAATATAATTCAAATTTGAAATTAGAGCTCACACGTCAAGCGTGCTTACTTGATAAGCATTAAAACCAGACTCAATTCCAAAATTTACCAATTTAGTATCTTTCTGCACCTATAAATTTTAAAATGTACCAATGGCAAAGCTTTGGCTTATCAAAAACGTCTACAGCTGACTCTAAACATTATTAACCTTCGTCGTACCGAGCTAAAATAATTACACGGAATACTGTGCGGGGTACATTTGTACCCCCATCAAAAAATAGAGGACTATGACTTATTTGAAGGTGTCACATATATATTAGAACAACAAATAAAATAAAAAATACATTTAAAGCATATATTTATTCAGTTAAATGTTGGTAACAAAAAAATACATTTCTTATAATAATAGGGAGAGCATAAAACAAAACTACATATTTAGCTTTGGCGTTATCGCGTTTCTCCACGCACGACATGTATATATGTATCCAAAAGATCAAAGGGAAAACAAAACAATACATTAATTAGTATTATTACGTTTCTCCAGACATTTTTCGCAAACTATTTCCTTTGAAGAATGGCTAGCGCACGTAAAATGTTTGCAGTCGCAACATACCTGCCTGCATTTACGATCTCTTTTTCTGTCGCATAAATAACATCGACCAGGTACTGGTCGCACAAGTGGGTAATGTTCTTCACTTTTTCCTGTCAATTCTGGAATAATATCGAGAATGTAGTTTCTAATGGTTTTGTGCATTGTCTTTTCTGTCTCAAATCGCCTCATCATGTTTTCTCTAATCAGTGACTCTCCCAGCTCCAGCAGAAACTTTCGTCTACAATCTTTGCTCCTCAATCTTTTTTCTGGAAATTTTATCCCCCATAAAACGAAAGCATTTATTCCGGCAACATCCAATAGTTGACCGAACATAGCCATTGACCACCGGTTAGTAACACGACGGGCTGAATACTCTTTCACCATCTTATCGGTGGTATCTACAGCACCTTTCGTTTTGTTGTAGTGAAGTACAATGTCAGGTTTGTAGTTAAAAGTGTCTCCCGAAACAGCATCGTCATGATGCTCTGTCGATAACAATATCACTGCCCTGTTTTTACTCGGCACATAAGACACCATTGTATGGCGCTCTTTGAAACCAAACATACTAGAAAAAATAGGTCTGTAAGAATTTGGTAAGAATTCTCGAGGAATGTATTGTTTATTTTTACGCAGAGTACCACAGAGAGTCAATCCTTTTTCCAGCAATTTATCTGCTAATGACAAACTCGTAAAGAAGTTGTCAGTTGTGACACCGTATCCAGGGCCTACTAAACCAACAAGGTCCAGAACAACTCTTTCTCCTTGATTTTTCTCCGCGACATTGTTTGTTTTGCCCAAGTATGGTTGCATATTTAGAGTGTAAGCATTTTCACTATCAGCGGCCGCCCAAATTTTTAACCCATATTTATCGGGTTTACTCTTCATGTATACCCGAAATGAACAACGGCCTCTAAATGAAACTAGTTGCTCATCCACTGTAATGTGGCTTCCGGGATTGTAAGCCTTTTTGAAATTTTCTATAAAAAGATCAAACACTTCTCTTACTGGTGCTAACTTGTCAGTCGACTTTCTAACTTCTCTTGTTCCTGGATCATCAAATCGCAAAAATGACGTTATAAACTGAAAACGTGCGCGAGACATAGTTGCGGCAATAATAGGTCGAACATAACCTTTTTTCGAGCACCATAACATTATTGTCGGTTCCTTAGAAGCTTGTAGGGCGCCTAAAATGAGAATAAGCCCAATATATGCTTTAATTTCTACGGCATCCGTTGGTTTCCATGTACGCTGAACTTTATTTGGATTATTTTGATTCCAATATGTGAATATCTAAAAAGATAAAATCAAAACATTTAATGAGTATGATAAGTACAACAAATATTTAGTAGATGTGATTACCTACTATGATACAAATGAAAAACTGATTACCTGTTCTGCTCTATTATTTGTATGTACAACAATGATGTTTAGTATGTCATCAGTTAAAAATAGTCGAAATGCATCCATTTCAGAGGAAATATTGGAGCTATATTGATTTAGTCCTGGCTTTTTTCTTATTATATTTTCAGTTCTACGGCGTTTTAGTCTAAATGGAATTTTATTCCAAATTGTGTTACTTTTAGTTGAATAAAATAAACCGCTTTTTTCCATGTTTCCTTCTGTTTGAACCTCGAACCCTTCTGTATTAGTTTCTGATTCGTTATTTTCTACCGGTATAATGTCTTCTACATCTTCCATTATTTCTGGTTCACAATCGCTGTCTTCTTCACTGTCAAGAAGCCCTGTGTCAACATCATCCAATTCATCATTGATTAACTGTTCTAACTCCAAATCAGTCAAATTTTTGGGATCACGTACTTTAATATTTGTAGACATAATAAATTTATATCATAAACGCACAATAAGACACAATACACTATCCTCTATAGCGAGTGATGGAAAACTAACAAGTTACAACGCGAATTAGGCAACCATAGCGTGAAATTATTGTACTGCGCATGCCGGATAAGTTTTAAAAATGTATGGCTTCGAATACCACGCGGGGTACAAACGTATCCCACACCAGTTGTTATTTTTTAATTGTAGATTTTGTGGTTGTTTATAGGTAAAGTAACCAGAATATTATTCTGTAAACATAAATTAACAATAAATAAAATAATGACGGTATAATACCTCGAAATATGGAAAATATGTTAAAATATTTTACTCTGGGGTACGTTTGTACCCCGCTCGGTACGACGAAGGTTAAATTGTTAATAACAATCTTAATACACACAATTTGCATAAACAAATCTCAGAATAATGATCCTGATAAAATTACAAAACTTTTGATACCAATCATACTGAAATTTGAGATAAAAATATTACATGTGTTTAAATTATTAAATTTAGACAAAATTAAAATGAAACTTATCAAAAACACATTAAACATCAATAACAATTATAAACAAATACACAGAAATACATAAATAACCTTCACATGTATTATCATCATCATCATCCGTCAGCCACTTGCATCCACTGTAGGATATAGGCCTCCTCTAGATCCTTCCATTTTTTTCTATCTTGTGCCTTGTTTATCCAGTTGCCTGCTATTCTTCGTACATCATCGCTCCATCTAGTTGGCGGTCTGCCTCTGCTTCTTTTGTCTTCCCTAGGTCTCCATTCTATAAGTCTTTTGGTCCATCTATTATCGGTCATTCGGGCTATGTGGCCTGCCCATCTCCATTTAGCTTGCGTGATAAGTTGAATAATATCGATTACTTTCGTTCTCTGTCTTATTATAGTATTGGGTATCCTATCTCTTTTCGTTATTCCAAGCATCGCCCTCTCCATTGCTCTTTGGGCCACTTGTAGTTTTTTTGCTGATTGTTTTGTTAGAGTGAGTGTTTCAGCACCGCACGTAATCACGGGCATGATACATTGTTCATAGACTTTTTTCTTCAAGCAAATAGGCAAATCTCCTCTGAGGGTGTCGCGCATCTTACCAAAAGCAGCCCACCCCAAACTTATTCGACGGTAAATTTCGCATGTTTGATTGTCTTTGCCAATTCTTATTTCATGGCCTAGGTATTTGTATTCGTGAACCTGTTCTACCTTGTTTCCAACAATTTCCATGGCATTATTGGGAACTAGATTTGTCATGAACTTGGTCTTTTCAAAGTTGATATTTAAGCCAATATTTTCCGATGCTAGTTTTATTTCTGTAAGCATTTGTTGAGCTTCACTAAAGCTATCCGTTGTTATTACAATGTCATCGGCAAAGCGCAGGTGGCTAAGGTATTCGCCATCGATGTTTATACCTTTTCTATCCCAATTTAGTTCTTTGAAAGCATATTCCAATACCGTAGTGAAAAGTTTAGGAGAAATTGTGTCCCCCTGTCTGATTCCTCGTTCTATTCTATATTTGTTTGTAGATTTGTGGAGTTTGACACATGCTGTGGCGTTGTTGTATATATGTTTTATCAACTGGGCATATCTGTAGTCTATTCTGCTTTGCTCCAACGCTGATAATATTGCCGATAGTTCTACAGTGTCGAACGCTTTCTTAAAGTCGACAAATACCAACACTAACGGTTTATTGTATTCTATTGATCTCTCAACAAGAGTTTTAATTGTTTGCAAGTGGTCGTTTGTTCCAAATCCACTCCGAAAACCAGCCTGTTCTCTGGGTTGGTAGAAGTCTAGCTTCCTTTCTAAGCGTTTCGTTATGATTTTAGTAAACCATTTGTACATGTGGGACAGCAAGCTGATTGGTCAATAATTTTCGAGATCCGATATATTTCCTTTCTTGTGTAGAAGAATGGTCACCGCATTATTCCATTTTGTCGGGATTATACTACTTTCCAAACAGAGGTTGAAAAGGGTAACTATTACTTTCAATAATTCTTCACCACCTACTTTAATAGACTCTATTGTGATTTGGTCTTCTCTAGGGGCTTTATTATTTTTCATTTCCTTGAGAGCATGTCTTGCTTCTTCAATCGTTATTTGAGGTAGATGTTCAGAGCCCTGATTTACTAGTTTTTGTCTTCTTATTTGTGGTGTGTCGTCATTAATCTCTACTCTTCTGCTTCTATACAGTTCTCTATAAAATGTTTCGGTTATTTCTATTAATCTTTTTCTGTTTGTTGTTACGTATCCTCCCTCGTCCTTAAGTTTAAACAATTCCTTTTTACTATCTGTTAACTTTCTTCTAAGCACTTTCATATTTTTATTTTCCTCAATTGTCTCTAATTTTCTCTGTATTATGTCTTCTCTGGTCTTTTGAAATTTCCTTATTTAGATTTCTCAACTCTTCAGAGTCTCCTTTTTGTTCTCCTCTTTTAAGTTTTCTTTCTCTAATCAGTTCTTTGGTGTTATCGCTCAATTTTTCTTCTTTTGGGGATGGCTTATAGCAGTACTGTTGTTGTGATGTTATTATTGTTTCTGTAATTTTGTTATTTAAGGCTTCGACATTTTCTGGGCGAGGATGGTTTAGAGCCAGGGTTATAGATTCCATATATTTTGTTATATTTTCTGGTATATTCCACTTTACTGTTTTCCTTTTTCTAACGATTTTCATTCTTTCATTTTTCAGATTTATTTTAATTGTAGCTCGTACTGCTCGATGGTCACTTCCAATGCCAAATTGATTTAGTACAGTAACATCTGTGACGTTTCGTTTCTGTCTTTTTATGCAGAAGTCTATTTCATTTTTGGTTACACCATCAGGACTAACCCAAGTCCATCGTCTGTTTGTTTTCTTTTTGAAGAAACTATTCATTAGATGTAGTTCGTGTTGATGTAGGAAATTTAGGAGCATTTGACCCCTTTCATTTCTTCCTTCCAAACCATATTCTCCTATTGCTGTTTCTGATTTGTCCATCTGAGTTCCAACTTTGGCATTGAAATCACCCATAAGAAAGGTATAATAACAGTTGGTTTCCGTAAATGCCGGTTTTACATCTTCATAGAAGTCCTCGACTTCTTCGTCTGCATGAGTTGTTGTAGGGGCATAAGCTTGTATAATTTTCATTTTGTTGTATCGATTGGTTAGAGTTAGTATCACGTACGCTACACGATCTGATATTCTCTTGATGGTCATAATATTTTGTACGTGTTTTTTGTGTATAAGAAAACCTGTTCCACCAATTGAATTTTCGGGGTTACCGTTGTAATATAGCATGTGACCTGATTTTAGGGTAAGAAGCTGTTCTCCACGTATTCTAACCTCGCATAGTCCTATTATATCCCAGTTTATACACTTTATCTCTTCTTGTATTTCTAGGAGTTTGTCGCTTGAGGCCAGCGTTAGCACATTGTATGTTAATATTTGAAACGTTCTTGTATTTATTTTATTTCTGTGGAAGTTTCTGTAAGTCAATTTTCTGTCCCCCCCCCAGAATCCATGGGACTGACTGAAAAGTCTTCAGTGCAAGATTTTGAACATTTCGTTCTACTTGCCTGGGGTATTATTGTTTTGAATCTTGACATCTCATCGTATTTCATAGAGGGTTTTTGGCAATGAAACGCCGCGCTTGCCTTGCGTGTTGGCGAGTGGGTGTATGGATGTCGAGGAATGTGGGAAAGTGGGAATTTTGGTAGGATACAGGGTCGGGACTTGAACTCTCCGGGAATAGGGATGGTGGAGAGTTTTTCAAGAGCTCGCATAGGCAGGGTCGCTAGTCCTGAAGTAGATCTGTCCTCCACCGGGATCGTAGAAGAGTATCTACCTGCTACCTATTACATGTATTATACATAGAATAATAATCAATAAATGATTTCTAACCTGACAAATTATACCATCTTTATAATTTTACAAATAATTAATAAACAAATTCCTTCTAAATAACAAAACTTCTTCTAAACTTCCTTTACATAAGATACAAATTAATTATAATAAAAATACCATAGTGAAACATAAATAAAGTTGTTACACACATATTTACAAAAAAGTAAATACAAAAATAATAACAAATTTTATATTCCAGGGCTCCTAAACTGCCCAGAACAACCCAAAACATTGCCTTCTTCGCGCCAACACATCACTTTGTTCACTAACAAACCACATCGTAGTATCCTCCGACCATCCCATCAAGTTGGGGTCTTTTCATTGGTCCATTTTAAAAGTTGTATGTGCAGAAGATACCAAATTGGTAAATTTTGAGATTTTAGTCTGGTTGTAAAGCTCAAAGAGCAAGCACGCTTCACATGTGAGCTCTTATTTTGAATTTGAATTGTATTAAGAGCTATTTTTGGAAAATATGGGCGTAACCCTAAGTTGTTTACAAAAGTGTATAGGTTATGTAAATATAACCAAAATTAATTTATGTGAACGTTTTATCTAAGTTCCACGTTATTGTTTAAATATTTGAGTTTAATTCGTAAATAGTATTGTAATTTAAAAAGTATGAAACTTACCTAGATTTTCAATGTCAAATTACGTGATGTGATGTTGTTTAGTTCCTGGAATGGTGGTAAAAATTAAAGTTTATTAAACACGATACTGGATTAATTCATAAAGCAAATTAACAGAATACGTACCTAATTTACTCAAAGTATGTAAATACAAGTTATCGAAGTGTTTCATTGGTTTTTTCACAAATTGTAACCACTGAAGTTGGAAGAACCGCATCATCAACGATTTTGTAAGCAGCCAGAAGCTTGGAGAGATGACTCAACAGTATGAGTGAGGCGAGAATTAGAGCAGCCGTTGCAGATTTGAAATGTGAGAATAAAGGCGTGTTCACACATATAACATCAATAAGATAAGTCCACATTTGTTTAATATTCGTATTTGCGTAATCTTTTATTATTGTAATTCCATACCCACATAACCAAAGTTAACCTTGACTGTCCAAAACGTGATCATTTCTTAACCTGGAAAGATGACCTACCCGGGGTAACTTATAGGCATCCTTTGTGCATCCGCAGCGGTTACAAAACTACAGTATCCGTTACGGTCAACTTAAAGTTGAGAAATAGTTATTCTAAATAGTTAACTTTATCGCAACCAAAAATGTTAACTTTTAATTAACTCTCAAAGTGCACCTTATAGCTACGTATCTTTAAAGCCACCTATAGTAGTTAATTTTCAGTTACATGCTCAATAACAGATTTTACAAGTCAATAAACAGATGGCAAATGCTTGCGAAAAAATAATCATTATATTTAGTTGATAATAGTTGCACATGCTGTTGTGAATAACTATATTGCAACTGGGTTTTAAATTACTCAAATCAATTTAGGTGTTGACCGAATATCTATCTACTTCCCTGTTGTAATTAGAAGAAAAAATATTGACAACTTGAACTTAAATGTAATGTAATTATTGTATATTTCCCATTTTTTCAATGATGTAGTTTCTTACTAAAATGTTAGCCCAAAATACAGTAAATCGTATTACCTGTTTATTGAAGGTATCGCCTAAGATAATTTTTGATATTCCTTTGACATTTTCCTTCGCTAACTTTGCAAAACCCTCCAGTTTCCCTTGAGGTCATCTAACAGTTAATCCACGGAAATTTTCACATCTGAAGTAAGTTAATTGAGAAAATATAGCGGAAACGATATTTTTTAAATCGTAATATAATAATTCTAATTGTCATTGTATTATACCAAAATATTTTAATAAGTATATTACTGCTAGGCCGTATTTAAGGTTATTAATCAAACATTTTGTTATTGTACAAATTTTTGCATTATATGCTTGTGTAGTGGACGTCACTCCCCAGCTTAGTGTATATACACAACTGTCTTCTCTTCGCACTCTGTCTAGGATTCATTGAACAATAAGTAGGACAGAGTAAGAAGAACTGCCGGACCAGAAAAACAAACGTGTTGACTAACGCACGTGGTCTTCGTTTGCAAAATATGCGGTTAAATGACCTCCTTCTTAATTACCATTAAGCCAACTATTGTGATAAACTTTTCTTAAGTAAAAGGTGACCGTTAAATGCTTGCAGTATTTGTTCAAATAAATCCATAGCAACTAACAATAAAGTTGGGGAATATCCTAGTTTCTTCTAGAATCATTTTAGATTAGTCATAGGTATACATACTTGTCTTTAAAATTTCCAGCAGAACCGAATTTACTTAAAGTATTATGAAAGGGATAAGTAGTTGGATTAAAACATTCTATTACTCTTATTTAGTGGGTATTAGGGGTTTTTCTTCGAAAATCGGATAAGTAATAAAAGTGGACCGTTGCACAACATGAATTATTTTTTGAACCGTAAGGCCGTAAGGCATGCGCAGTATCTCTCGGGGATCGTTCCTTCCGAGAAGTAGCATTTCGATTTTCAGTTAGTATTCCCAAGTTTAGTGTGTGCATCATATTACGTAATTATTGAGGTAAGTTTATATTTTTTCATTTTTGGCTAAGGTTTACGGTTTTTCAATCGATGAATTGCAGATGTACCACAAGTATTCTAAAGGACATACCTAAGTACCGACTTAGGCAAACCAAAAATGATATTTTTAGTACCAGTGATGGCGCTGTCTCTGTGAAAACGTTGGCAACAAGCCAACGCTTTTGTACAAAGTGTTTATTTTATGCTATTACGTTTTAATTGAATATTAGGATGTGACAAGAGCTTCTAACTCATTTTTTATTTTTTAGGTTAGGCATTTATCAGCTGTTGGCTGTACTAGCGTTGGACATGCAACGAGAAGAATCTGGTCCATTATGGTGACAGATACGGTCAGTAGTGGATTAAGCTGGATCGGTGCCCATCAGAAACTCAAACTGCAGGGATTGAATATAAATCGAATAGTCATTGGTATGTTATACTTTCGTTACTATAACCTCTTATAATTTAATTACATTTACACTGAATATCTCGTATCTCTTTTTATATTTGACGTAATTTATGCATTTTTGCACTTCATAATCTAGGAGTTATTTGATAACATAATTTATCACATTTTTTAAATTTAAGTTAAGACGTACATTTTTCTAGAACGTTATAGAACAAGGTAAACTATTAAATATTTCTATGGGAGAAAGTTCATGGGGTTGTTTGAAGCCTTTCTTTAGGTAATTTCTCTTAATAATTTTTACCAAATTTGTATCAAATCAAAGAAATTAAATAAATAGTTATCGTTTATCGTAGCGGAATAAAATATAATTAACATTTTTGGGTCCATTAGGATCAATGTAACACCAGTCTGTATTTGTTGGATAACATTTTTTGCTATAATGTAACCACCCCGTTTAGTTTCATGATATTGTATTTTACAATTTAGGAGAGGGGGGGATTTATTTAAAGAAGCATATATTACACAACATTAACACGTTTAAACACTCGAAATGGTTTATTTAATTACCACAAATATAAGGGTTATTGGGTTATTAATACTACAACTTGGAAAAATTATATACATATATGTCGAACAGATAAGTTTTGTTAACAAATTAATGTTTATTTACAGTTGCAGTACGAAAGATTATACCGGGTGCCACGGAACTGGACATTTTGTCCACCACTAAAGTCTGGATCCGGAAGTCTGCAGAAAGACTCAAGAAGTGTTTATAAAAATTCTGGTATATGATATGTTATAATTTATTGTATTTAAAATAGTTTTATGATAATAAATAGCAATTTTTGGTACACTCATTTTTTATTTACACATTATTTACATACATACGTACCTTCTTGAAATGCTACAACGGACATTATTTTTGGGTATGCCGAGGAGGTGCCCAAATTACGATTTTCAAGGTTAACTTTTGGACATCTTTTATTGTTAACCAAAAGATGATTTTCAAGGTTAACTTTTGGACATCTTCTATGGTTAACCAAAAGATGACTTTCAAGGTTAGCTTTTGGACATCTTTTATGGTTAACTTTTTACCGACTTTATGGATGTCTTAGAGTTGCCCTATGGTTAACTAATTTGTGACATAGTTAACCTACAGGATATCTTTTGGTTAACTATTGGTGACCTTGTATTTTTGAGAGGTTAACTTTTAGTTATCTTTTGGGTAACTTTGGTTATGTGGGATAGCTATCTGTGGTGAGGCCGTGAACTAGAACCCTGAGATCTTTGTTATTTTTATATGCTGGTATTTTTAGAAAAGTGATTTCTTTGTGTATAAAAATTTTTCACTTTAAATTGTATTATTGGCGAAACCAACGTAAAGAGTTATTTATGTTCTTCACTTAATTATAATACAATATTTAATTTTGAGCTAGTCGAAGAAAGGGCAAATTATATAATTTATTTGATAATTATTTTATTAGTATAATTCATAGCATATATTTATGTCACCATCAAAGTGGGGCTATTTGATTATTTATTTATTTTATTAGAATATACACAGCAATATATATATATATATATTGTTATATATAATTTAATAAGGAGGAAGAAAAAAATAGATAGATTAAATTAAATTTTCTTGTAATTTGCAATCATATTTTTAAATTGAATGACAACTTTTAATACTTTAAGAATAAATAGGCGCCAAGTCACAAATTTAAAACTTGTCGCCAAATCTTAAATTAAAATATACCACGGTCTAATTTTTCGAACAAGATTACTCAAATCCCAAAAGTCGGTCCTCTAACGTTTTGGAGTTCTAAGAAGAAATGGACATTTAAAATGGATTACCAAATACGCAGCGAATTGCAATTGGTTCTACAGGTCAGCCGTTATGCGTATTAACCTATGAATGCCTTACAAAACTCTTAAACAAATTTCAAACAGTTTTAAATATTATTTGGTGGTGTTTACTTCTGTTCTCTGGTACTCTCGTGCTTCCTGAATAGGTACGTAATAATTAGTTTACCTTGTATTGGGCAATCTCTTCATTCAAATGTAAATGTTTTCTTAGGATCGTCGTTGATCTTCACAGCAGCCCCCTCTGCAGCGTCCCAAATTCCGATGTGCAGCCACTAAATCTCCAAACTTTGAACAGGATTCACTTCTTGAATATTAACTTTGTAAGTAAAACGAACTTACTCGTTCTTTAAAGAAACTTGTTTTTATTATTGTACAAAACAAATACTTTATTAATATAAGCAATATTAATTAATTTAAAATTTTTTTTAAGCAGGTGAATAAATGCGTGTGTTCACACCGAATTACAAAATTGCTCTACTGTTCATTGTTTTATCAACAAATTTCTTAACATCGGACAAAATCTCCTTAACAATGATGCCATAATTACACAAATATAACAAAAGGATACTTGGATCAAATTACAAAATTGAAAATCATAATTTGACAGATAAATAATAAATATAAAAATGTTTATATTTCATTGGCGTCACTGTCCGAACAAGTTTTAACTTTATAAACACATCATACAAAACCTAAATCAACCTCTAAAACACTCTCTGTACTTCACGATTGTCTAAAACACATTTTCACAAATTGTTCCGATAATGCAGTAAATTCCTTCGGGACTTAATAAACATCAGAGCCAAGCTTAAATCTGCGTTTGAGGCATGTTATTGTATTTTTCTACATGTATATCTTTACATATAAAAGCTTTTAAATAAGAATATTAATAATAATTCTTTTTGTCATAGGTTTAAATCAAAATACGAATTTGGCAGTGTTTCCAACCAAGCAAGAAGTTATCTGCGTCTTAGTCTGCCCTTTATTACTGAACACAAAGAAACCGAATTCTAAGATATCATAACATCATAATAACGCACGAGTATCCTTATAAACATGACATTAATGACCGAACGAGTCAAACTTCATCACAATATATAT
>JABXWE010051101.1:0-13072 GCA_014611495.1 Limonius californicus | reverse complement strand
TACTCTGCGCTCCCGAATAATTTCTGTAAAATTTAAACGTGATTCGTGGTCAAGTGGCAATAATTATTGAACTGGCTGGATGTGAAAAGGACGAATTAATTGATCGGCAAGGATCCGACTTACAGTGCCTTTTGGAATCCCAGTTTCACGTTGCAATATTCTGGTACTGATCTCAGGATTGTCATCAATCCTTTGAAGAACTGATTCTTCCACAATGGGTATTCGGGCTTGTCGAGGTCTTCCAGTGTTAAATCTGGCTGGCTGCAAACTTCCTGTTTCTCGAAGACGACATTCGATACGAGCAAAAGTTTTGTGATTTGGAATTCTTCGATTTGGATATCTCTCTTAATACACGCGGACACTCTCGAGGCAGTTACCTTGACAGTATCCAAGAAATAATAACATGTCGGTCTGCTCATTGAAAGGGAAATCCATATTTGATAGCGGCAATAATAACAGCAGCAACAACAACAACAATTAAAGCAGCAACGATGGTTACAATAACAAAAAAGAATACAAAAGCAACAAAAAAAAAATCAAAATTATCACCTTTGTTTTATTTTTGTGTCTACCGCCAACTAAATTTTGTAATACAATTAAACCTGCAATAATAATATCGGTTATCAGTGTTTGAGTAAACATTTTTTTTCTTCGAAACTATACGAATTACGGATTTTTTACAAGAGTCAAAAAATGAAGCTAATGAATAAGTCTTCGCCTTAAAAAAAACATAGAATCGTATCATCATCCTTAAAAAGATTCTGAACAAATTTATCAAGGGGTGGGGGTGGTTTTAACCCTTCTCCAATTTTCTTTGGGTTTCTTTCGTTACTGAAAGTAGTGGCTTCCTTTGAAGTGCCCAGCTACCAAATTTCATCAAAATTGGTTCGCAGGTTTCTGAACAGCATACAAAAATGTGATTTTTTAAGTAAACTTTGAACTCCTCTCACGGGCAAACGGTACATTTTGGTATATGACAAAGTCGGGTCCAATCGACTTCTTTTGACCTCTAGAATACGTGGTAGCTCTATGTCCCAGGAGTTTTGGGATACCCTGTATATTTTCTGAGTCACACTAGCTAAATATATTTTATATTTTCCCTGTGCTTTCCAATATGCGCGGCGGCGATGAAGAAATACTATACAGTAAACAATGTAAATTCAAACATTTACTTCGTAAAGGCTTGTTATATCCGAGATCTGGTTGTACTTGACGCCCTGAGTTATTTTCTTTGATATTATAGAATTTGCAGATTTTTAGAATGGAATATTTAATTTTAAGAAGCTTATTAGTATCAGTATATATAATTTATCTGGAACTGGAATGCGGAACTGGAATGCCGTAAATTAGAAGCAATGTTTCAAAACCAATTCTTCAATAACCAAACTATTACATTCGCAACTTGTTAGATATTAAATTATACACACTTTTAAGATAATTTCTTGAAGTATCTGAATAGTTCCAAGAGCTTTGGAGCGTATTCGGCCATAACGCATGTGTTGTGGAAGTTTATTGATTAGTTAACAATCGGGCTAGCCAGACACAGGAAACGTAAAAATTATATTAATTTAGAAAGTACTGGGGATTTTTTAAAAGTACAAGTAGGTAATTAAAAAATATTAAAAATTAAGGCTTAAACGCCGTTTTTATGAGGTTTTCATATTTCATCACCTTTAACATTGCACAAATTTCATCTTTTGATTAGCGTATTGTATTAAGTATAATAAATCAATGATTCTCTTAAGCAAATCTCCTGTAATTTGCAGCCGCGAGGTAACGCGAGTAGAACCGATACTTCGACTTCTTTCCTGCAGACGTTGGTACGTTTAGTAGTTAGCAGTCCCTGCTGTTGTTGGGTTTGCGTGAATGTCATACGGTGCTAGCAGTGCCTGCATAGACGTGCATTTCGTGTTCCCTATGTGCAGTATCACTAAGAACCTCTTTCGCGTCCCAATAGAATTATGACTTTGGTGCTGCGATAAATTTAGCAAGTGTATTTTTATACGGATGCCTGTTGTTAGCGTCGACTTGTTATTGTTTGGGTTTATTGCAGATGCAACTTACAGGTTTTTGAACTGATTTTTACCAATTTGTTTATTGTTTCAATTTTTTCGTTATTGAAACAATATTAAAGCAACAATACTGAAGAGTAATCTTACTGTATCTGAAGATCATAAACCTTCTCGGGGAATATGTATAGTTACCGTACACGTTTGCTATCTAAACAAAATCATTCCGTTTTAAAAGCCAGTTTTGTTTATATATGATATATCAGTTAACATATTGTAGTTCTGTTATTTTCCGGTTCCAATACAAGAATGGATATCTAGAGAAGATTAATTCTCGCAATATACCGTAGGGAGTCCTAAAATTTTGTAGTCCATTAATGTAGTTAGGCGTGAAGACCACCCAGAATTTTTGGAAATGATTTCATTCTTTTGGGGATGGGGAAGTTGAAGCAACTGTTAATTTGTGTAAAATAGAAACGTTGTTTTTCGTTTTGATTATGTTATGGGCTAACCAAAAATGTTCCATTTTCATTCGCCGAACAAACGTTGTCCATTAGAAGCTAATTGTTAGAAGTTGTTTTCACTATTGCGGATCTTGTTACGTAAAACTTAAATCTGCAGATCAAACATTACGGAAGTATTTAAATTGGCGGCGTTAATGAATTACGTAATTTCCTTTAGATGAACCAGCAATTCATTCTGTTAATGAGACGTTTTTAATAAAGAAGCGCTAATTAAAAACTAAACAAGACAATTTTTGCGCCTGACATTAAGTTGGCTTTGGTTGTTTACGGTTATTCGATTGTTACGAAACCATTTTTGACATTTCATCTTTGTAGGTTGATGGCCTTTGAGGAGATTTATATAATTCGAGCCAAATTTTTATTGAAGCATTCCTACGTGAAATTTTGGGCAGCGGTGCCGCCCATTCTGCTCTGTAAAATGATTTCGAGGGAGTTACATGGGCATAATGAGTGGGTAACTTACCTTGAAATTGTGTTTACTATGCACGGAGAAAGTAAATTAGGTTGTTGGTTTAGTTGTTATTACTTCTTTAAATTATGTAGCTTAAATTTATTTAAAATAATAGATAGTAGGCACTTTACAATATTGAAGTTAGTTGTTTTAGTTATACATTTTTTACAAATAAATTTACAAATACATCTAGTTAGTCTATTAGGTTTTTAGTATTACTTAGATATGTTTAAGGAAATGATATTAAATAGCTTTAGATTCGATTAGAAGGTGTACCTAGAAAGTTTGGTGCACACGTGTTGTAGGTACTCCTGGAGCAGTCCGAGTAGTAACGAGGTAGTTTGGAGGTAGTATTGGTTTTAAGAAAGTTACAGGCAGTCTGAGTATTTTCGTGCAGTCTAAGCTGTTCCAAGGTAGTTTCGACCTAGTCACGATTGTCCTGAGGTTGTCCAAGGAGCCCCAAGGTAGCTTAGGCGTAGTCTCGGTAGTTCCGAAGTAGTCCAAGTCGGCCAAAATTAGTTTCAACGTAGTATGGGAGTCTCGTTGTAATCAACCTAATTCCCGAACAGTTTTGAATTATTCATAACTACTCTGTGTAGTTTCACGGTAGGTTCGAAGTAGTACGAATAGTCCTGCGATAGTTACAGCTCGTCTGAGAAATTTTTGAGACGGTCTTTGGGAATTCCGGTAGTAGTTAATCATGGGCTGAGTAATTTAAAGGTAGTCTCGGACCTGCCGAATAGTCTTCATGTAGTTTATAAATACTCTACGTAGTTGCCAAAGTATTCTGCATAAATTTGCGTAGCTTCAAGGCGGATTTAAGTGCTTGCTTGTTTTAGGCCAGCCTCTGATTAATTATGTGGTAGTTCGCCTTATTAAGGGGTAGTTTCAAGACTTGTAAGTCTGGAGAAGCTTCAAGCTAGTTACAGGTAGTCACGGTAGTGGTTAGATGAGTTTAAGGTGGGCCGAATACTTCAAAGGTAGTTTCGACGTAGTCTAGGCAGTTTAGAGGTAGTCTAAGTAGACCAAAGGAAGTTTTAATCTAGTATATGTAATATTACTGTAGCCAATAGTCAAAGTAATCTTCGAATAGTTTTAAGTTATTTGTAACTACTCTGTGCAGCTTTGTGGCAGGCCCGTAGTAATTTGGATAGTCACAGACTGAGAAACTTTTGAAATACTCTTGGGGCATTCAGGTTTATTTCAGTGTAATATCGAGATAATCTAGGCACTCTCATGGTAGATCTGAGTTAACCGAGTTGCTAACTAGCCCCGCAGTAGTTTCGAAATAGTGTATGTAACTTCCGGGGTAGCCTGCGTAAGTTTCTTTAGCTTCAAGACAAATAGAAGTCGTTGCTAGTTTTGAGATAGTCCGAGATTATTCATGGGGTAGTTACCATTGTTGTGCGGTAATCAAAATGACGTTAGGTATTTTGAAGGTAATGTGGATAGTCGCGTAAGTCTGAGAAAGCTTCAAGATGGTTACTCGTAGTCGTGACAGTTTTGTGGTGGTTCCGGGGAAGTCGGAATACTATAAATGTAGTTCGACATAGTCTATACAGTGCCGAGGTAGTCCAAGTAGTTTAAGATATTTATGAGTCTACTCTGTGTAGTGTCCCGGTAGGCTCAAAATAATTTGACGGTAGTCCGAGTAGTCCCAGGATAGTTACAACTTGTCTGGGAAGTTTTCGAAATAATCTTGGGGTATTCCCGTTAGCTTCGATGTAGTAACAAGACAATCTGAGAACCATCGTGGTAGACTGGACTCGACCGGGATAGTAGACTGAATAGTTAGATAGTTCCAGAGTTGTCAAGTAGTTCGGAAATTTTGAAATAGACTACTTATTTTCGGGGATAGTTTGCATAAGTTTGTATAGTTGCGAGGCAGATACAAACCGTTGCTAGTTTTGGCGGCCTTAGATTAATTCGCTTTTTTTATAGGTCACTTCAAATAGACATTATATATTTTCAAAATAGTCTGGGTAGTCGCGTAAACCTGGAGAAGTTTCAAGCTAGTTACTGCTAGTAGCAATAGTTTTGAGGTGTTTCGAATAGTTCAAAGATAGTTTTGAAGGAGCCTACGCGGTTCCGAGGTAATCTTCCCATAAGCCAAAGGTGGTTTCAACAAAGTCTGATGTAGTCTGTCGGTCGTCTAGGAAATCCTCGAACAGTTTCAAGTTAGTTACAACTATTCTGTATAGTTTCGCGGTAGGCTCAAAGTAATTGGGCGGTAGTCCGAGTAGTCCCTGGATAGTTACTCTTGCGGTGTTCCGGTTAGTTTCGGTGTCATTTCGAGATAATTTGGGCGCTATCATGGGATACCTGTGTTGAGGTGGTTAGTTAGTAGACCGGGTAGTTTCCATGTGGACTCGGAGATACCGCGTAGTTCTGATGAAGTTTTGAAGTAGTCTATATAGTGTTTGAGATATCCTACGTCAGTTTGTGTATTTTCGATGCATTTACAAGTTGTTGATAGTTTTGAGGCACTTCCGGATTAGCTATGGGGTAGTTCGCTTTGTTGAGGAGGAGTAGTTCAAATAGACCTTACGTATTTTCAAGATAGTCTGGAAATTTAGTCGCGTACGTCTCCGGAAGCTTCAAGATAATTATTGGTAGTCTAAATAGTTTTGATGTGGTGTGGGGTAGTCTGAGTAATTTAACGACAGCCTCAGAGTTGCCAAATAGCCTTGCAGTATTTTCTAAACAGTCTACGTAGTTGCCGGGGTATTTTGTCCAAGTTTGTTTAAAGGCAGATACAAGTAATTGCTAGTTTTGAGACGGCCCTGAATTAGTTGTGGGGTAGTTCATCTTGTTGAGTGGTAGTTTAAATAGACGTAACGCATTTTCACGATAGTCCGTGTAGTCGCGTAAGTCTGGAGAAACTTTAAGCTGGTTGCTGGTAGTCTCAATGTTATTGAGATGGTTCTGGAATGGTCCGAGTAGTTCAAAGGTAGTGCGAGTAGGCGAGAGGTAGTTTACGTAGTCTAGGTAGTCTTCCGGTAGTCTAGGTAATCTTCGAACAGTTTTAAGTTATTTATAACTATTCTGTGTAGTTTCGCGGTAGGCTCAAATACATTTCGTGGTAGTCCGAGTAGTTCCAGAATTGTTAGTCATGGCGTATTCCGGTTAGTTTTTGTGTCATTTTGAGATTATGTGGGCACTGTCATGGTATACCAGTGTTGAATTGGTTAGTTAGTAGATCGAGTAGTTCTGATATAGTTTCGAAATAGAGTAGGTAGTTTTCCATATCAATTGCAATGTCAAGGCAAATATAAGTCGTTAGTTTACAGGCAGTCCCAGTTGGGGTAGTTCAAATAGAGGTTACGTATTTTCAAGACAATGTGGGTAGTGGCGTAAGTCTCGGAATGCTTGAAGCTGAATACTGGTAGTTGCAATACTTTTCAGGTGGTTTTAGGGTAGTCCTGGTAGGTTAAAGGTAGTTTCGACGTAGTCTAAGCAGTTCAGAGGTCGTCCAAGTATGCCAAATGCAGTGGCAACGTAGTATAGTTAGTGTCTTGGTAGTGCATGTAATAGTCGAACAGTTGTAAGTTGAGTAGTTTCGCAATAGTTCGAGCAGTTCTTAGGAAATTACAGCTACTTCGAGAAGTTTGAGAGATGGTTTTAGGTATTCCGGTTAGTTTAACTGCAGTTTCGAAAGGAAAATACTTTGTTATTAATACAATTGCAACCGATTATAGAAAAGTTAGGTTATATTGTAGAACTACAGAGCCGCACGTAGGTAATATTTAAGGTGGGTGCTTACGACATTCCTTCCTATTTTAAATTTCATTTTTATTTTCTCATGCCTTAGACAATCTAGAATGGTTTTTTTTTATAAAGGAAGTAATGTTATGTTAATATTGTATGCTTTGTTTTGAGTTTTCTCAAAAGAATTTACGAATTATTTTGTCTAGTTTGTTTTAAATCCGGAATAACTACTTGTTTCGAAATTTCTGTTTCTTGTCATCATGATGTGTCTAAAAATCCTGCTTTTTGAACTAACAGAAGTAAGTATGGGAAAATAGAAATTGTTTATTACGTAATGTGCAACTTTTGCCGGTTAAATAACAATAACATTCATATATAAATCACGTTGTGAGACAAGTAACAGGGAATAATAATTACAATCTAAGGTTACAACGTGACCGTGTGACGCCTCTCAGCTGACCCGTTGCTGATTTGCAAATTGGCGTAATGCTAATTCAATTTATAAATATGTTCTTCACTACGATCATTTAATTGGGAAGTGATCCAATGCTCCTTTCTAAAAGCTGTTATTTACAGTTATTTTTAAACAAACTAAACAACCTAACGTGAATATGTTGCCATTTGTCTTGGACTTTTATATTGCATCTTTTGATTTTTACTGGTAATTCTATGGAAATATTTAAATAAACTTTTTTATATGTCCAAGCTCTTATAGACAATGTATAAACTGGCAAATCCATATATCCATACGTTGTTATTCTGACCTCAAATAATTTGCAATTTAGTTATTAATTTGCTTGTTATTTCGGACGTAATAAGTTATTTATGCTAGTAATTACTGAAGTATGACGACGTTGCTATTAAAATACGGTTTTGCGCAGTTAGGGTTCCCAAGGGATTGTCTAGTACCATTTCAACCCTCCCATGTGTATGTATTCAACGCCCTAGCTTACATCAGCAAGGGGATGAATAGCAAACTGCGTTGCATGACTCATAGTAATTTAGCATTTTAAAATTCGCGTTAGAACTGCTATATTTACGTAAGCATTTAATGTTAATGCTTTCTGGTTGGACTTATTCCAGGTTGAAATATGAGCTGTCCGATTTTAAGTACCATTGTCAAAGAAATTTCAATGAATATTACGAAATTTAGCTCTTAAAAACTCAAAACGTTTCATTCATTTGTTCCTATTTTTGAACAAAACTGCGAAAGTGGAAATGTGGGAAGATTTATTAAAATATCTAAAAATAGATTGAGTTATGTAAAAATTTTGCTGATTTGAAATAGGGTGGTGAAGCTTTTGTCAATGCTCTCTTCTAAATAAATGCAGTACGCTGTTTCATCCGTCTACATTCAAAAATGGGTGGTTCATTGATCAATAATTGTGTTGCCATACTAATAATCTTAATCTAGGGACCTTGATGGGGCAGTGCGAATAAGCGCTGGAAATCGAGGTCACAGTGAAATGGAGCTCGATTGGCCGCGTGATCAAACCCCGGTTGAGGCGACCGCATTTCGCTTAGTTAAGTTTAGGGTGCATATTGCATGAATGGCTAGTATGTAAGAGACGCCCGCATCTCCCTGAAGTAATGCGAAAGTGGTTCGGGGGAAAGAAGAGGAAAATAATCTTAACCTAAAAATTTAGGTGTAATTAATTTCTTGGAAAACGTTACAATACACCATAAAGAACAAAATGTTAAAATGAAGGTTGCCTATGGAAAACAAACTCGATGCTTTTACTTACGGAGATCCTAAAGTGACCTGGCAACTAAAACTTTAACTTTTTACATCGACAAATCATTTTATTCGTTTCCCTGCCCGTCATGGGGCTTAGGACTGTCTACCTGAATGCTGGAAAACGAATTGTGGCCAATGTGAAAGACAATACGTATAATATACGATAAAGTAAATTGGTAACAGAGTCTTGGCATTGTTCTGATTGTGAAAAACTCAAATACATTTTGAGATTGAGGTTATGTGCTTTAGGTTCTTAAAGGATGGTAGCTTGTAATATCGTGAAAAAATTTCAGGAAACTAATTCCACGTATGTCGTGATAATAGACGCATCTTACCGTTTTTTTGCACTATATTGCAACGTTTTATCAAAAGTTTTTATGATTTTTTAGTTAATTTTTTCATGTTATTTCAATTATGAATATGTTGTCCACAAGTTATTACAAACCGCAAGTTGAAAGGTTGTAGCTACCGTGACAACAGAAAACGCTAATTTTGAGACACTTTCGTCGCCGCTTAAACCAGGCCGTTTGGAACCTTTAATTCAATCATTTTACCACTGCTCAAATAAAGTGTCAATACTGAAACAAGAAATGTGGGGTAGATTTATTAAGATATCTAAAAATAAATTAAATTACTAGAAAATTTTGTAAATTTCAAATAGGGTGGTGATGTGTTTGTCAATTATCCGTTTTAAATTAAAGCAATACACTTGCATACATGCATGTACATTTATATTAATATAATCGGTCTAGGACGTTACGGCGCGACGGTTTGGCGCCGCCGGTTTTGTCGCAGACCCGTTTGGGCGCAGGAATGGTTACGCTTAGTATTATTTGGACGCAGGGACGCATGGGCGAAGGGATACCGGACGCAGGGACGTTTGGTCGCAGACCAGTGGTTATTTTTTTAAATTTAATGTTATTAATAAAATTGCTGAATTATCCAGTTTTATTATTAAAACCAATTGATAAACCAACTGATTTATTAAAAGTATCTTCACCAAACCTGAAAAATTAAGCATTCTTAAATATTTATTATGCAATAATATTGTTATATTTATGTAACTTAATCAAAAAATTACTACCTCAGAATGTACCGTATGTCAATAAATGTACTAACACCTTTGTGCGCATTTTTTATTATTAAAATTAAATAAAATTTCAATGACTGTATTTTATTGAATATTACGCTTGCGCCAAACCGTGTCATCGCCCAAACGGGTCTGCGGCAAAACGTCCCTGCGCCCAAACGGGTCTGCGCCTAACCGAGTCTGCGCCATATCGGGTGTGCGGCTACGTTAAAATATCCAGTTGCTAATACAATTGTGTTGTCTTAAAATCTAATAAGACTGTATTTAGGAAAACCTTACAACACAATATTATCAACATCTTGAATGAAGGTGGAAAACAAACTGATTGTCTTTACTTACACCGGATTTTGCATTATTTAATATACCTAACGATTTTATCAATGTGAAAAGATGTTTCAATATTGCTACAATAATTTGACTCTAGAAGACATTATATTTATTTCCAAATATATAAATTAACATCTGGAGTGATTATAAGCCGGATGTGAGATTCTTGAAGTAACAATAATTGTTTGGTTGCTTGATAAACCTAGATGGATTTTTCTTTGAATATTGATAATAAAATCGCTAGCATTAAGACTTCTGTTGGCCTAGATATCACGTTGGATTCACTGCCTTCGTATGTCTAGAATAACTATTCAGTCTAAAGAAAGACTTCCACAAACGGCGGCCAGTAACACATTATTAAAAATCCTAACTGAATGTACCATTTGCCCATCTTTACAATATACACAGTGGAATTATAACCTAGTACAACTTTAAAATTAGTTTAATAACATTATGTACGCAAACAAAATATACTGCATAGTATATTATGACATTTCAACGCAACATATACCGGGTGATTCACGGAATAATAAGCGCCTACTATTCGTCAAATAGGCAACTCAAAATACATATCACACGGTACTGCGATATCTAAACTGTTATCGATAGTATTGTGAATCAGAGATGCTGGTTTGATATGTTAGGTATTTTATTCTACTTAATTTTTAAATAAAGTAGTTGTAAACGAAAATAACAAAGTGTTATTTAATAAATATCCAAGTTTAGGTATTTCAAATATCATATTATTATACACCGTTTGGACGTTGAACGACTTTACTCAGCCAATCAACTGTCAAGCACATCAAATAGGCATTGTTAATTTGTAATACCGTCAAGAAAAATGCAGATATCTCGGTATCTTGTCATATGTGTTTTGGGTTGCCCATTTTGGGAATGGTAGACTTTCACGTAAATCACCCTGTATGTTGTTATTTGTATCTAATATACTGTATTACTGATTCTTATGTCGAGATATGAATTATTTGGATATTTTGCAAATATGTTCTTTTATGTAAAGAAAATCAAGTTCTATGTTCTGGGCATTTTTTTTAATCATATATCGGTTCTCATCAATCTAAGGAATTCTTTATTTATTGATTGAATGTTTCTATTTTTTACATATGCGAACGGTGAATCTAGCTTAGTCGTAGTCGTTGATTCATGCTTGAGAGATTGGACTTTATCATGCAAAACTAAACAGTTGTAAATATTGGCTCCTGAACAAAATAGAGAAGATATAATTTAGTCAACATTTGATATATATATTTTTCAATATAACTCATCCCCTTAGAGATGCCTTCAATAGTGGCTTCCCATAACGTTGACAACTAAACATAAACATTCGATAATTATTAATCCGTATAGTGTTTGTTTGTAATTTGAGCTATATTTTTGAATTTTTGTGAATAATCAGATAAACACGAATAATAATTTTAAATATCTTGGCTTCTAATTGTCTCAGCTATGTGTATTTGGCTAACTTTTAAATGCTTTTTATATCCAGGTTTGTCGAGTAATTCAAACGACCATTTGTATCAAATATGAAAAACTACAATAAAGTCATACGAGGATGATATCGCTCGAAATGGTAATTTATGTATTCAGAAATAGAAATCTTATGCTCTAGAGTAATTACCATTAGAGCAACTTTATTTTGGCAACTATTTATTATAGTAAACGAAAAGAAGAGATGTGATATATTTAGAAGTTTTTTTTTTTGGACGAAGAACAGACTGCCAGTAAAGGTTGAATTATATAGTCTGATTTAAGTAAGGACAGTGGATTCGTTTTCTACAGCCATCCTATACAGGGTGTATCAGAAATAGGTACAAATATTAAATCTGATTGTAGATTACAATATATACAAACTAGAAAAAACATTCCTTTTGCAATGGGACCCTTAAGATATGAGAAAATAATAATTGAAAATTTGACCAAAAATTGTTTGAGTACCGCAGTATAATAACAAAAATTTGAGTTCAAAGTCATATTATACAAAGGAGAGTAAGATAGAAGTGCAAAACAATTTCTTATCGCCTGCCACAAACCAATACTATTAGGTAGGTCAATAATTTCTATTCAGACTGTTGTTGTTATCACAAGCCAGACAAGTTTTTACGTGTTTTGGATTTACTTTAAAGTTAGGTAATAACCTTCTACAGCTTAAATGCATTTTGTATGTATCATCAGCAGTTCCCAAACAAAATTTTATTTTATTTTTTAATTAAAAAAAAATAAACTTGATGATATTTGAAAAATGAATAGTACCATTGAATTCTACTTGAGCCAATCTATTAGGTACTGGTTTAAATATTTGTACCTATTTTTGATACACCCTGTATAATAAAAATTTCTATTTTCCCATATGCGTTTATTCTTAATCTCATATTATGCAAATGCAATACCTACTATATTTCATTCAGTCCTTCGAATTAACAATTATTAATTTATTCAAAACTACCAAAGTAAAATGCCATGAGAAAATAGCATTCTGTTAAAGCGGTTTATATGCCATTTACATTTTTAATATCATATTCAAATTTCTAGAAATATTTTACTATTAATGCATTTTATAATTATGTCGAACGACCCCAATACCAGTGCTTTTTACTAAGTAACAGAATAACTTATCAGTAGCGATGCTTGTTATGTTCGCAGCGGATTTTTATGGAAACCGCTAATTCAAGAAAGTATTTTAAGGTTTTATTTCACTTTCCTTTCACTGTATATCTGAATAATTTACTTAAAATGTTCAATTCAATTCACAGGAATTTATGAATATTTTCTAGCGAATTTATTACTTAATTAAAGCTAGGTATGCAAAACGAAACAAATAACTTGTGTAAGGAAGTAAAAGTTTTCGTTTACTAACACATCGTGCGATAAAAAGAAACTCCGTATTTTATGAATGCAGTAAATAAATCATTCAGGTTTTCATGCGACATGTGTAGGTGTAGATTTGAACGTAAATTATTTTGTAGTCGGTATTATTTTTAAATATTATTTGTTATCAGTTAGATTCCAAAACCACTATATTTCAATATAAAGGGTTTCCCAGAAAATTGATCTAGAGAAACAATGCAAGGAAAATCATATTTATCCGAGTTTTATATGTCCAGAAAGGCTAAGAATTTAAACTGCTTTATTAGTTATTTATTAGTAAGTAAATATAATTCTTTTGGAAAATTAAGCAAACTTATTTAAATTATATATTGTTTTAATAAC
>JABXWE010051100.1:0-24891 GCA_014611495.1 Limonius californicus | reverse complement strand
GTTCTATGAACCGATTTGCAGAGGATAATGTCAATGATTCTCCCGATCTTTCGCCCATCGAGCATGTTTGGGACATTGCTGCATCCTCCGCAGACGCTGCAAGCTCTACAGCACGAATTACAGGTTGCTTCGGACACAATACCTCAAGAGAAAATTGACCATCTGCTAGAATCGATGCCACGAAGAGTAGGGGAATGTGTAACCAACAGGGGGGGGACCAACCCATTATTATTAAAAATTATGTTTATTTTGTTCCTTTTCTTTAAAATTTTAATCAATTGCTACATTTTAGTAGTTAAACGTTTCTGCCAAGTTTGGTCAAAAAATTCCTACCCCTTCTTGGTGTTGCGATTTCCATGTCACTGAGTATATTTCAATTCCATATTTCCACTTTCAACACCTTATTTAACGCAAAATATAGAACTAACTATTTATTAAAATCAGGTATTTACAAATTATACTGTTCACATTGCAATTATGTATACATATGCCAAACAATTAGAAATTTTGATACCAAATACAAAGAACACATTCGCTCATACAAATACAAACACCCAGAACAATCGAACTACGCTACAGACTTATTATAACACAATCATGCATTGACATATCAAATATTATAATAATATTTTTACCGTTCTGTGATGATAAACGTAAATTGGATATACTCGAGGCCTTTCAAATTCACAAACACACTTTAACAAATACACCTTTAATGAATAAGCAAATTGAGTTCATTAATTTCCCGCTATTGGAAGTTTTCGAAAAGAAGACTAGAGCCAAGTCCGAATCAAAATGTGCTGTTACCCTAGCTACAAATGTATACAATATTAAATGCTTCTGAATATGACATTTTGGATATCGAAGTACGTATAAAGCAAAAACATAAACCTGTTAAAATTTTCTATTATTCTTCTTCTTTTTCTTCTGCGCTTCATTATTATTATTAAAATATAAACCCATAAAGGTTTATCCTAATTAGTGCCTAAAACTATCAACAATTAGATCGTACGACTGTCTTATGTTCCGAATTTAATTAATGCTGATTGCATTCCTTTCAGGAATAATTTCAAAGATGCATGTAATGAAAATAATCGTAATGCTTACTTGCTTTTAGTTGGGTTATAAAAGAAATCCCAAGAACCATTTCATTACTATTAATTGATAAAGAAGTTGTTCTGCTTAAAAGCTTCCTTTGCAGTTTTGATATTAAAGCCGGGTGTGGTTAAAATTTATGCTCAGTTAAAATTGTAAATCGTAATAATTAAAATGTTAAATTTAAGAATTGTCTTTATGTATTCTGCTAAATTTTATAGTTGGAATTCAGGAGATAAAAGCACTTGAATTAGTAGCAATTGCATGAATAATTAGCGACTAATTTGTGCTTTATTAAAAGTTTATAAAGGGAAAAATTATAGGTGGATATTTGATATTAGTCCATTTAATTTATGCCAAAATTCTACTTAAACACACTTTTAAATAACAGAGATAAAAGTGAACGTAAATCTTGGAAGAGCAAAAATAACTTCGGATCT
The DNA here is from genome assembly GCA_014611495.1 of Limonius californicus. Taxonomy (NCBI): domain Eukaryota; kingdom Metazoa; phylum Arthropoda; class Insecta; order Coleoptera; family Elateridae; genus Limonius; species Limonius californicus. Next base: position 23,356 of record JABXWE010051100.1, on the reverse strand, counting down.
CATAAAAAATTAACTTAGGAAATTAATCAGGAAGCTGAACCGAAAAGCTTCGATGAAAAGTTTTACAATTTAATGAAGACAGATTTAGCAACAGCCATAGATTTTATAAACTCAAATTAATTTACTAAAACCAAAGACAGGTATAACAAGAATAAACATAACTTTGTATTCGAACGGAAAACTTTTTGGCTTCCATCCAAACAATATTTCAAATACGGTATATCTCCGTACTTTTACTCCAATATTTATAAACCTTTCCAATTTATGTCATATAAATTTACACAGAATGAAAAGTTTCAAGTTTTGCTTAAAAAACGCTTTGCAATTTATTCTCGCAGGCTTAGTTTATCGCCAGTGTTATTCAGGACTGGTTATTGAGAGATTTAGCGGCAAAATCATTTTTTGTTTTTAGTGTAAACAAATTAATGAGATGTATCGTGAATTTGCATTACTTAATACATGGAAACAGCTAACATTTAAAAATAAATTAAAAGTGTTCCATTTTAATAAATTTTTACATTTATTTTCGTTGTGTTTGTATTAAAGTGTTTATTTTTTTAACAGCCAGTTTAAATCTTCTTCCAACGTAAATTGTAATGTCTAGGAATTCAAGATTGCAATTTTTTAAGAATGTTTTAAGAGGGCTACTTATAATAATTAATACTATATTTACTTTCTAAATTTAGTTTAGTATGTTTCGGAGATTATTAAAATAAATTTTAGTCTCAGTGTATATTAGGTCTTGTATAATTAAACTATAACTTTTTTTTCGCTGGAGTATTACTAGTTGGTGGTCTAAAAATATGGAAATCGGAAGGCGATAGATCCGAGCGATAGGCTGGATGCTCTAAAACCCTCTCGTTATTTTGTTGAAGATTTTTCTTCCCACATTAGCAACATGAGCCCCAACATTATCGTGCAGCAAAATGATCCCACGCGTAAGCTTTCCTGGACGTGTCAGTCTTATTGCTTGATGAAGCTTGTTGAAAGTTTCATTTTACACATTTGCATTGACATTTACTCCAGGTTCCTTAAACTCTATCAACAAGGGCCTTCATGGTACGAAAAATCACCTTGCCTACACTCTACAGAAGGTTGTACTTTAAACTTCTTCAGTGTTGGTGAACTTGAATGTTTCCACTGCATCGACGATAACTTACTGGATGGCTCGCAGTAATGGCACCAAGTTTCGTCACCAGCAACTATTAACAGAACAAAGTCGTCACCACTTTGCCTATAGTCTGTGAGCTGTTGGAGAAATAAGCTCATTAGCCATTTTTGTTCATTAGACAAGAGACGAGGAATCCAGTGCGAACAACCTTCGCTGTAAACCAAATTACGACGACGATATTCTGTAATAAGACCTTCCACATATGCCATATTGTTTTCTGTTAATGCAGTACACCGTGCACCTGGTCGCGACTCATCCATAATCCCCTCTTCTCCATTCTTAAATTGTCAGCACCATTTCTTCACAGTTGGGCACGCAATACGTGCATTTCCATACACTGCTTGCATTTTCGTATATGCATCGGCAGGGTGGGGTTTTAAAATTTTAGCCATATAAATTATGAAATAAACAATAACTCGTTAACGGTTACGTTTACGACATATGTTTATATGGACTTTTCGACTCTAAATAAGTTCTAGAATGCATCTTTGAAATAATACCGATACGTTTTGGCACACCCTGTATATGTGCTACTTCAGAACACAACACCGATACAGAAAATAAGAAAATAATATATACTTATCATAGGCGACAAAGCGCTCAAGAAAAAGAATCAAATTTGAAACAACTATATTTGCTTGCTTGCTTGCTTTGAAAGAGCGAGATCTAGGACACGGTTTTCCAAGCATCTCTATGCACTTAGGCCATATGGCCCATTGTACACCCTAACTAAGAATTTTGCCTATCTGGGGTAATTCCAACTCCAGTAGTGATTTTTAACGTGTCACACATGGCAGTGGCACGGGACCTACGGCTTTACTTCTTATCCGACAGAAGGCGCATTTTCAGATTTTTCCCCGCTAGAAAAATCTCGCCGACCTTGGCCAGATTCGAACCGCGTCCCTCGGATTTAAAAGCAATTGCGCTAACCACTAGACCACCGAGGCCGGCTACAACTATATTTACTCTGTCCTAACAGGGATCCGAAATTAAGAACAGAAATGAAACATATTCTTTCGTATAATGTAATCTTTTGTCCCTTAGATCGTTTTAATTCATAAGGATTACATTTTCCCCTAACCCTTTAGATATACAAATAATTTTAGGCCCAATGACTACAAGTTTAAGAATTGCAAGAGGTACAAAATTCAGCAAATCGATCATTTCTTCTTCTTTTGGTTCTACTGGAACAGTTTCTCTGCTAGGATTTTCTGTTACTGTAACCATGATTTATTAGTGTTCAACAATGTTCAAAAAGTCTAGGATCTATCACTTTTTGTCCTTTTCCTACTGTTTCTACTGTTAATGCGATTATAAGCTCTTCTCTATGTCTATGAATTTCAATAAGTCTAGGACCGATAAGTTCCCCAGCGTCACCATGCAATGGGACATTTAGCAAGCTAGGCTTTTCCATTACTCTGGCTATGTTTTGAAAATCATATTCCATTTCAAAACAAAGTTCAACAAGTCTAGGATCTATCACGTTTTGTGCTTCTTCTACTGGGAAGGTTACTGTGCCAAACTGTTCCGTTACGGTGAATATAAGGTATGTTCTATCTCGCTCGCTCTAGGACCGAAGAATTCTCCAGCGTCAATACTTACTGAAACATTCTCTACGAGAGGCTTTTCCTTTATTGTGACTGTGGTTTATTAGTCATGTTCTACCAGAAAACATTAGTCAACAAGTCTAGAATCGATCACTTTTTATTGTTGTTCTACTGGGACGATTTCTATGCTTTTCCGTTAAGGGGATTATTAGCTCTTCTACATATCATAAACTTTCAGAACATGTACGACCGACCAGTTCTTCTGCATCAACATTATTATACGTTTCTTATCTCTACATGCTTTGTAGACCCAGAAGTAGTTTCGTTCCTGTCTTCCATCGTCACTTGTTACTAGCCACCAACTCCCAGTCTATTTGCTAAGATATTCCTTTACCAAGTCTAGTCATCTGCTCTTGGGATTGCCCCTTCTTTTCTTTTCCTCAGCACCCCTTTTCAGCACAATGTTCGGAGCGCTATCTTCATTCATTTTACGTGTCTCACCAGGAATGGGATTTTACTACTTGAGCGATACGCTTCTGTATTTGATCTCCGTTTCCATTGCCCTTCCACCTTCTTACCCCTAAACACTCTTCTCAAAATTATCTTTTCCCAGATTTCCAGTTTTCTTTGGTCACATTTATTTAGAACCCACAATTCACTTCCGTACGTTACTACCGGTCGGATAACAGTCCCACATAGACGTAATTTAACCCGCAGTGATACCGCACTCCTATTTTAGTTATCTAAGTAAATTTTATTGCCTATCATCTGCGCTCTTGATTTGAATACTCCTATCACCTCTTACTTCATCAACACTGCGTATCAGCATATTTGGTATTTTGCTCGTTAGATTGCAGACCGTATTCCTTTGCCGTTTCTTCTAACTTCGCAGAACTTGCTGGAGTTCCCTTCTTGTTCTTGTGGTAATTGTTAAATCGTCTGCATAAGCAACAAACTGGTGCTTATGGAAGCGGCAACATTTACTGAAACATTTTCTTTGCAAGGCTTTTCTGTTACTTTTGATGTAATTTATAACTTCTGCTCTATATTAAAATAATGTTCAGTCAGGCCAGCACGAATTACATCTTGTTCTTTTATTTGGACCATTTTTGTGGTAAATTTTTTCCGTTACTGTGGTCATGATCATGAGTTCTGGTCTATCCCAATGTCTTTAAGTAATTCTAGGACCGATCAGTTGGCCAATATCAATGCGTTTTCATTTTTTTAATTCGTTTTCTACTAGTGCAGTTTTTTGTGTTAGATTTTTATGTTACTGTGGTCATAAGCTCTGCTCTATCTTACTGCCTTTTAGTAATTTTCAACGTCAACACGTACTGGAACTTTTTCGTTACTATGATGGTAAGTTACTAATTGTGTTCTATCTCAACATAATGTTAAGCAAACCTAGAATTAATTACTTCTTTTTCTTGTACTAGGAAGATTTTTAGAATTTTCTGCTACTGTAATCGTAAACATTGTATACTCAAAATCAAGTTCAGTAATTCTAGGTCCAAGCAGTTCTTCAGCGTCAACTCTTACTGAAACATTTTCTTTACTGTGATGGTAAATCACTAGTTTTGCTCTATCTCAAAATAAATTCAAGCAAATCTAAGATTATTTACTGCTGCTTCTTTTACTAGGACACTCTCTGTGCTAGACTTTTCCGCTACTGTGATCATAAACATTGTACTCTCAAAATCACGTTCAGTAATTCTAGGTGGAAACAGTTCTTCAGCGTGAACACTTATTGGAACATTTTCGTAACTGTGATGGTAAATTACTAGTTATGCTCTATCTCAAAATAGTTTTAAGCAAATCTAAGATTTCTTACTTCTTCTTCTTCTTCTTCTATTAAGACAGTATCTGTGCTAGACTTTTCCGCTACTGTGATCATAAACTTTGTACTCTCGAAATCACTTTCAGTAACTCCAAGTAGTTTTTCAGCGTTTACACTTACTGGAACATTTTCGTTACTGTGATGGTAAATTACTAATTTCGCTCTATCATAAAATAATTTTAAGCAAATCTAGGATTGATTACTTTTTTTTCTTCTACTTGGATAGTTTCTGTGCTAGACTTTTTGCTACTGCTATCATAAACTTTGCATTCACAAAATCACATTCAGTAACTCCAAATCCAAGCAGTTCTCCAGAGATAACGCTTACTAGAACATTTTACATTATTTTTTCGTTATTCTGGTTGCTTTATTTGATATTACCTCAAAATAATGTTCAGAAAATCTAGCTCCAATCACTTCTTCTTTATTGTGCATGCAATATTTTTTTATTACTGTCACCATTCTTTATCAGCTCTCCGAAGAAATACAATTTGCCTCCCATATAAGTACATAGTTTAAATGGATAAATATGGATAAATATCTAGTCTGTTAAGGGCCTAACGAGCTTTTTCGTCGGACCGCAGCAGGAAGTGCCTTCTGATTAACTCAGAGGAGTAGGGGTGGTTCACTAGAAATGCTTAAGGTAACGAAATCTAACGTAGTAGTATAGAGGATAAGACGAAATTAATGGGCGCCACCCTCCAGGTTATAGCTGAATGCAGGTTCTCGTAGGAGGTCCGAGAAACCAGCAGCTTACGGGAATCGAACTCGTTCGAGTTTAATTAAACTTTAACCTTAACGAGTAATGAAACGCTGGGCAACTGAAGGTTGCCTCACTTTTAATATTACAAGGGAATTAAACTGTTCTATTTCTTAGTTAATGAATCACTTGTAAACAGGGGGAAACAATCACTTTATAGTACATTGGCAAGTTTTACCTCAGTTTTCTTCGGTAGGCAGTAGAGAGAGAGGCACAATTTGGGGTGTTCCTAAGTCCTTGAGAAGCAGACAAAAATCGCAAGCACGTCCCTGAAGGGTGGATCACGACTTTCTTCGGGAAAACGGAAAATATCGGATGTTCTGCAGTCCGGAACAAAATCTTTATTGAACGAGGTTTGAATATGGCAACAGTTTAGTGAGTATTCACGGGGTTAATGGCTGTAGTCCGACACAGGTCGAGAAAACAACTTCCCTAATTGTCTTTGCTAACACGCTACACTCTTTTTTTTTTCTCATTCACACTACCATTCTCCCCCATCCCCCGGAACCGCTTTCGCATTACTTCGGGGGGGCGTCCCTTACACACTAACCATTCATGCAGCATGCACCCTAAACTTAACTAAGCGAAATGCGGTCGCCCCAGCTGAGATTCGAAACCACAGTAGAACGACTACAATTCGCTGTGGCCTCGAGTGGCAACGTGTTGCTGCGCTAGACCACCGAGGCCCCAACACGCTACACTCTGCTAATATTTAATCCGACTCAATGTGGAGAATATTGTGCCCCAGGCAAGAAAAGCCATACGGTAACTCAAGTTAGCAGAAGCGCTGCTAAAAGAAACTCCGGTTCAAAACTACGTGCGTTCGCCCTCAGAAGCTTTGGCTGACTCTCTTTCAGTACTTGTCGTCGGCGCTGAGGTCTTAACGAGCAACCAGGTGGAACGGAGATCTTAAGTCAACTACCGAAAAAAGCGAAGGAAAGTATCCAGCAGCTGGAATATTTCACCATACGACGAAATGTGTTGCAAGAATTCTAGAACAACTCTGGAACGCGTGGAACTTTCGGGGGAAGCGTAGGAATTTCAGGGCCACTTTGCAGACAAAGAATTCTAAGAACTGCTTTCGATCGGCATATACAGACTAAACATGCTTTTCAGCGTTCCCTTAAGTTTCTAAAAAGGCGCTTCCCATAAATTAACCGTTGGAAATAATAAAATAGTAATCGACTTATCAGCGGAAATTAAATAATTCCTATGAAGCGGCAAAATCAACGAACATAACAAGTCATGTAGATGATGATTAACGTTTTGTAACTATTAATTGCAGAGATAGCTCGTGGAACGATGACCGCAGAAAAATACTAAACAACTTGAAACAAAACATATAATTATTATATAAAGTGCATATTCTTATGGATTTGTATATAAATAAACGCAATCCGCCACCTCTCATTATGATTGGGATTATACCAGAAATTTGTAAAGATTTACGTGAGTAGTCAGCAGTTGGTATGTAGTATATATTGCTACCAACAGCAGAGGAAGTGCAAAACAATTCCTGCTATTCGGAGTCCACGTTATACAGTAGGTAGGTCCCCTATTTTTGTGTTCATTACTTTTCACGTACTGCACAAGCATAGACAAAAGAACTATAGAGTAATGTATTTAGAAATCGCAGACACTTTCTCTATTTTAGAAGCTGTTGAGAGTAAATATTTTACATCTAGACACATCCCGTACATTAATGTTCACAATTAAATTACCAGGAATTCGTGTAGTCAGTATTAATATTTTAAATTCTACCTTAAAATTGGAAAAGAGGCAATAAATATTTTTCATTCGAATTAATAGTCTCGAATTTAACTGTCTATGATTTTTTTAATTCATTAGCAACTGAGATATGATGGATAGTCTAATTGCATTAACGTGTTGGACGTTTTGATAAAGCTTTTATATACGAAGCAAAAATAGAACAGACATTAAATTCTTTTAATGTTATGTAAAAATTCCATTTAATCATCGAGGCTCTTAATTAACAGCCATATTTCTAAGTTGTTTTTATCGTTGTTAATTGGACCCAAAAACTTTTTAATTAAAAATTTATTGGTTAAAATTTGAAGAATTTGTCATGGGGAATATAACCTGCAGAATCGTTCTCATAGAGTTTTACCTTAAGTAAGTGTCCTTAACTGTGATTTTCAACTTGTATGCTGTCAATCAATAGATAAAAGAGCTAATTAATTCTCTTTCCTAAAACCAATGCATAATTAAGAAGAGATAGAAAGATCCTTCAAAAACAAGGGTTTAAACTCTACACTTTATTGTCGTATAAAGGAATAAGATTTCAAAAGAAGGCCAAATTGAACATGAAAGCTCAGGAACGAATTAAGCTGATATAAAGAATTGCGGAGCAAACTAGGGCAGAATGAATCTTGTAAGAGCACTAATTTATTAGAAACTGCACTTCTAAATTCATTTACTAGAATAATTGTTTTAAACCACATTTTTCAAATTAGAGCAAACCGTTTTCGTATTTCGTTAGCTCGGTCGTTTAATAAAATTCAACCACCATAACTGCAAAAGCAAATCGAAAGACAGGATTTCTAGCAAACTGGCAGAGTAGGGTAAATTTATTCTCAATTTCTCTCATTTAATTGCGAATTCGTCAGTTTCAGGTTGCGACGGGGTTGCCCTTGACAAGTTAGTAGAATTAGAATTGCTTTATGAAGTATATCAGATTCCAATTTACAAAACGTCAGGACCTAGCGAACATTCAATGGCAAATTTGGTATACTGAATTTTGCATCACAAAAGCTTGTGGAGAGCATGAAACCCACCGTCTTCGGACAAGATGCTATCTAGAGTGGAGATGAATTACTAGTTTGCTTGTACTGTCGAAATACGTACCACTATCTGACGTTTACATACATTTCCGTAGCCATTGTAATTTAATTAATACATACATCTCAAATTTTAATTATTTTACTTCACCGTTTACTGCTCTTTCTAGAAACCATTTACAGGACTCACTCTAATTTAAAATTATTAAATACTTACAAGTTATAATAACAACAAAAACAGTGCTAATATTTATGAAATAATCTAACTCTCCCTAGATGCTGAAAACCCTTCCAACTGATTAGAATTTGCAATACAATAAATAGGGCACATATTAATTACGAGGTGTGTTCAATTAAAACCCATCTTTGCTTAATACAAAATTTATTCAATTCAATATTGTGACTGCTGATTGCAGAAGTCTTCCACAGCCTTCTGTACTTCTGCGACAGACTCAAAATGCCGATATTTTAACGCCTTTTTCAGCGGTTCAAAATATGGAAATCGCAAGGCGATAGATCCCGGCTATAGGGTAGATGCTCTAAAACCCTCCATGTCTCTCTTTGAAGATTTTTTACCACATCAGCAACATCAGGCCTACCATTGTCGTGCAGCAAAACGACCCCACGCCTGTTTTCCTAGAAGTTTCCGTCTTATTGCTTGATGAAGCTTGTTCAAAGTTTCATTGTACATATTTGCATTGAAATTTATTCCAGGTTCCTAAAACTCTATCAACCAGGGTTCTTCATGGTCGAAAACAAATGTTAGCATCACCTTGTCTACAGAAGGTTGCGCTTTAAACTTCTTCGGTGGTGGTGAACTTGAATGTTTCCACTGCATCGACGATAACTTATAGGATGGCTCGTGTAATGGTACCAAGTTTGTTTCGTCACCAGCAACTATTGACAGAAGAAAGTCTTCGCCATTTTATCTATAGCCTGTGAGGTGTTTCAGAGATAAGCCTATTTGCAAGCATTTTTGTTCATTAGCCAAGAGACGAGGAATCCATTGCGATCAAATTTTGCTGTAACCCAGATTACGACCATTACTAAGGACAGATCCTACACTCGCACCAACAATTTCTGAAATTTCTCTAATTGAAATTCGAAGATTTTCTCTAATAAGGCCTTCCACACACGCCACATTGTTTTCTGTTAATGCAGTACACCGTGCACCTGGTCGCGTCTCATCCATAGTCCCCTCTTTTCCATTCTTAAATTTTCGGCACCATTCCTTCACAGTTGGGTACGCAATACATACATTTCCATACACTGCTTGCATTCGCGTATGAATCTGCAATGGCTGCACACCCTCAGCGCATAAAAATTGTAGGACCGCACGCTGATCAAACTTGGACGGATTTTCAACAACAAACGCCATTTCAAAATCGAAGTTTTAAAAGTCAGAATCAAATTAAAACGCGGTTTCTCGAACTGTCAATATTACAATTTACTTTCGGCTTAGACCGACCTGTAGCTTGTCTGTCTTTACAAGCATTGACTACTACTACTACTACTAACTACTATCAACGCATTACCAGTTCGATCTGATAACAAACTCGCTGAAAAATTATGTTCTAGCATAAGAAAGAAAAAAGGCTCTACCGAAATAAAATACTACCTTCTGGTAAAGAAACTGATGAAGCCACCAACAAAGTCATCCTCCGAAGGTAAACATAGCTTACCCGTTAAAACTGCTACGAAATATCGTTTATACAGTAAAATATTTTTGTGGAATTGGCAAAAAGGCCATAGCAATAACAGAATGATAGATAGCAAACAGTTATAATATCGGAATAAAATATTGGCGTCCAGAGGACTAACCAAGGAAATTCAAAGCTAACGTAACATAACTCATAGGGAAACAAAAATAATCAATCTAGTGAAGCTGTTACGAAAATAAGCGCTAAAGATTTGGGGTTCAATTCTCAGTACCGGAATAGTGGATTTTTAACGGCCGTTCTTCGAAGTAGAAGTGCTTTTGCATTATTTCAGGAGGGTGCGGGCGTCCCTTACATACTAGCCATTCATGCAGCATGCACCCTAAACTTAACTAAGTGAAATATCGTCTCTTCAGCCGGGATTCGACCACGCAGCCAATCGAACCGCATTTCACTGTAACCTCCACTGACAGCGCTTATTCGCACTGCGCCACCCAGTTCTCCATGTTCTCTGTGTCTGTGAAACTTTAAAACTCGCAACATGGCATAGGAGAGGATTGTTATGAAACATCGAAATAAAGTGTAATTTCATAATCCAGTTCACAGAAACGTAGGATTTTCACATACGGTTACCAGTTATCTCAGCGTTACCACCAGAAAAATGGAAAAGTCGCTCATGTTAAACTTTTTACTCAATGCTATTACAAAACACATTTCTAGAAATCAGAAACTCATGCTTTATACCAATTTACAAACAGATGTGTAGATAATCCAAGAACTTATATTATATCTACAAATATCTTTCCAAACCTCCTACTTAATGACATTAAATATCTTAGCAAACCGTATTAACTACCGGTTGACCGGCAATTCGTTTAGTAAGACTGGATAAAGGTATTTAACTCCAAAAATTCCATAAAAATAGTAAACTATAACAAATATCAGTAAATATTGTAGACCGTTACTAGAGTAGGTGAATCATCATTATTTAAACTTTTGACATTAGGAGTGATTTGTAGTTGTTTAGTTTAAACAGTATTACTATCTCTTAACGAGTAGACATTAATATAATCTTGTCGTTTCCGATACAACAATGATGTTACAAACACTATCGTAGAAAGTGAAAAATATGGTTGTGCCACTAAAACAAAAGAAACAATCGTAGGAATGCAATAACTACAATATTTGCTTAAAATGTAAAATGATTAAATAAATCAGAGAAACGAGCAAATATAGTTTGAAATATACCAGATCTTCTATAAGAAACAGTTAAAGCTTCCTTTTAGTTGCAAAAGTATTTGGTTGAAATTTGTAGCAAAGCCTTCTGAGTAGACATCCAACGTAACGTTAACTTTCCAGAAAGGTCACTTTATCCTTAGATATGTATCAGCACATGTTATTATCTGACTGACACAATTATTTGTTTGCTTTTTACAACCTGTTATGTTGCTTGTAGAACTCCGAAAATAGGAATTCAGTTTAAACATAGACAAGCAGTTATTTTCCAAAATTAATTACAGAATCATAGCATATAATTACACTACTCTTCAAAACGAAAAGTAGATAAGTTAATGTTAAGAATGTTCTCCAAGCCACCATGTTACTAAATAATTACGTTATTAACATTTTTGCAACCAATCATATGCTGTATATTTCGAGATATAATTTTAGCAAAAATATCAAGATATATATTCAAATATTGACTTAAATTATGACTATATCATAACACTCCAATATAAGTAAACGTAAGTGATTGTTGCAATCCTCTGTTACGGCAAGACATTGGAAAGTTTATAGTTGGTGTATTAGTCATTATACCATAAAGATTCTTTCTCTATAATCCTTTGGCCCTCGAGAGAGCCTGGTAAATATCTGTCCTATGTTTGTGGCGTGCGTGTAAACTAATGTATACAAACATAGGGGACCCACTCTTTAACGCGCGCTGCGAACCATCAGAAGTGTCTACGCTTCTTCTACAAAAAAAGGTGCTCTTGGCAGAAATAAATCAAGACTACATAGTTGAAATTTGTGGAAATTGCTTGATCCCAAGAAGGATGTTCCAATATTATAGGAATATTTTTAATTGGTTATGTGAACTTCTGGGACCAATTATAGGGTTTTTTAATTTTAGGCCACACGTGGCAGTGCCCTTATATTTGAATCATATACGCACCATTTATTAAATATGCAGTTGAAAGTTTAATATCAAACATGGGCCGTAAACCGTATTTAGTTTCGAAATCTTCTCCTTTGTGTCAAAAAAGACGAAGTTTAAAAAATGAAGCGCTACGACAAAATGGCTTCAAGAATCAAACCATCAATGATACACTTAAACCCAGCCGAGCTAAGCCACAGGATGAAAGAAAAAAACCTACATCCAAAGCCCACTTGCCATACATCATGGAACAACAAACAGAATCTCTAGAATTCTACGAAGGCACAATGTGGAAGCAATATTCACAACCAACAGAAAGATCAGCTCCATTCTACGAAATCCCAAAACAAGGATACCCTGAAGAATCAAGGTGTCTACGAAATTCCTTGCCAGGACTGCGCACAGCATACAACACCCGCGGGAATCTCAAAACCAACATATATATTGCTGTGATATTATAATGGGGGGCTTAAATGCTAATTCGACAAAAGTGCCATCTAAAAGTTTCATTATGATTTGTTGTGTAAATTAATAATATTTTTAAAAATGGGATTTGACAGCTTGACAGTTTTCTCATCTCTCATAATTTTTGTAATTTCATTGGTTGTTAAGGTAAATTAAGTTTTTAAATTCGATAAAATAATTGGATTATTCACTTTTGAATCGCCGTCGGGACAAGACATGTTTTCCGTATTGAAATAACATCTTCCCCGCCGGTCAACGATAACTAAATTTAAAATTAGAGATTACTTTTGTTTATCCGAATGTCATGAAAAATGTAATATTTAAAAAAAGAATACAGCATCATCAAACGAAATGTGTTTTTAATCGTCGCAAATAAAAAATGGTAAATTACGATGTGTCGGGAAGAGCCGGCAGTCCACGGAGACCTGTACCAACCAGGTGGAGGTGAATGCAGTCTGTGTACGAGATAAGTAGCTGTGCAGGGGCATTTTAGCCTGTCTAACTTAAGTGTAAAGGTTGGTGCTGATAAAACATAAACTAGTTACGGTGACATTAAAGCAAAGTGAGGGTTGTAAGAATTAGCTCGTTTTTTTTTTTATTTTAATGTTTTCAACTTTTTGAACGAGACGAAGTCACGAGTAGAGACTAGAGCTAACAGTTTTGTGTTTGAGCTAGTTGGCGTTAGTTTTATACCATGACTTCAATTACATAGCATTATACAGGGAATTTTTCTCTTTAATATACATTGCCTATGTATACTTTTAAAAAGAACGCCTCAATTACGCCTATTATGTAGGCAACTATACTGACAACTAAAGAACAGGAGCAACCGTCATCCGTTGTGAATTATTTGAGTATGAAGGTTATGTTGATGCAGTGTTTATATTAAATAAACATTTCACCCTGTATATAGGACGCAAATGACGGCTTATTTGTTAAATACAAAAATCGACAGGGTGATGTTTCTGTAAGGTCTGTGAACATTGTACTTCCTTTGTACAAGAGAAATACATCAGCCACAAGGTGGTGTAATGGTTATCATAGGTGCCTTCCAAGCAGTTGATCCGGGTTCGATTCCCGGCCATCGCAGACTTTTTTAATTATTATTTTTTGTTATAACTATTAATTAGGATTTCTTCAACGTACAATAAAATATTTAATTTCATTTCTTCGGTTAAAACGTGATTACTTTTAGTTCTTATTTTATGGGAATTTATTACGAATCCCTCTGATTTAAATTTTCTAACAATTGTTTGTATGGTTCGAATACAAGGAATAGGTCTTTCTGGATATTTTAGTGAAAATATGTCTCTAACAGTTCTTAAGCTGTTACCATTCTGATACCACATAAGAATTTCCACTTTTTCGTCTTTACTGTACATGGTTGTATATAAAACTCAAGAAGACCGTAAATAAAGACTAATTCTATTATTTAACCTTAAATTAATTTAATTGTTTTGGTGACAGATGCTTCAGTTGTCTGTATAGTTGGTTGCCTACATAATAGGCGTAATTGGCGCGTTCTTTTTAAAAGTATACATAGGCAATGTATACTAAAAATAAAAATTCCCTGTATATGTACATGTATATAGCGTTCCACCGATCCACTAGCAAGAAACCTCAAGATCAAGTAAAAACATAAGGAGAAACAAAATATCTAGAGTGTTCTTTAGAAAAGTATCCCTTACACATCTATATAGCTTATTTATTGTTTTTCTAATGCGATTATCAAACACGGCGTATGGCGCAGCCCACGTAATCAGCTAGTTTCTTATTAATATTTGTACTGCATCAATATAAAAAACATTGTCCAGTTTTTTTAACAGTTCACCAATATTGTTGCAACCTTTTTAGCTTCAGGTACAATATTGAAAACAATTCCTTACTGCACAATACCACAACACATGTGTAAATGCAATTTTCTTCAAAGGGAAATTTTGAGGTACAGCGCAACGGTCTGGTGACTGCATTTTATTTTACTGGAGGGACTGTATTTCTAGCTATACAAGGTTGTGGTAGTGGAACATCTAAGAGTAGAGAAACTAAAGTTGACCGTACGATGTAATAATTTTTAAGATAATCTTAAAAACACGACCGCACTAGAAATATACCCTTTTATTGCAATTTGAGCTTAAATGCTGATCCAAATAATTCATGGTTTGGTTTATGACGACGTTATTGTGCGCAAACACTCAGGCTGTGTTATCTTCGCTTAAACATGTCATTCTACATTTTTATCCTGAAATATCATGTTTACTATTAGGGAAACGCGCATTTTTATTACAACGTGTTTACGGAACAAAACATGACGAGTTTGTAAAATAGGTGACCGCGATTACTCAGTCGAGATTAATTGCGCATTGTTATCTAAGAGGCATAATTGCAAACATTGTATGCCTGTGGAATACAGGATCAGGACTTAGTTGGCCAAAAATTAAATACAGGGTAAACTTCCAGAATGTATTATTTGAGTTTTTCTACCTCTTTAATGAGGAAACGTCAAAATATTAAATGAAATCTCTTGAATTACCAAGCTTCAATGGAACTAAAAGAAATCAGGTTTTGGAATAGAAATTGATTAGAAACGGTTTCTATTTGTCTAAATGTAGGAACATTTTAAGAGGAACACACAGTTTCTATTTTAAGTTTATTTTTCGAAGTTTAGTCTGCAGAAGGAACTTGAAAGGTGGAGGCAAGGATCTGCAACTCAAAAAAAAAAGGGCATAATATAAAAATCTGTTTGTTTCTGTTCAGATAACAGTTCATTTACATAAACTTATTTGGAGATCAAGCATCTTTCTAATAGTGTATACAGGATAATTCTAAACATGTGCGGAATACTTTAACCACGTATAGCTGAGGTTATTTTACCCCTAAATTACCTGGTAATTCTTTTTCTAATTAATCACCATTACGAAGATGAATCCCCTGAAATGTAAATAACTGTTTTGTTTCTGGTCCGATTGTAATAAACTTCCTTGATTGCGAAAGTTAACAGTCCAAGATTAATTTCCAGTCGAGAAACGTTTACAGTTGAGTTGAAAAGTGGATGCAATTTCAACCAGAAGCGAAAAGTTGGCTAAAAAGTGTGTAAATCTTGAAAACGAGATCGTTAACCTAAGTTTTTTTTGCCGATTTCTCAGTTCTCAGTATTCTGTTTTCCAAAAAAGTACTTTACAATTTTTTTTTTAATTTACTGTTTAAAACGTTATCTAACCAAATTTCCAAAAGAAAAAACAATTTTACATCTAATTTCCAAATTTATTAGTTTTCTCTTTTAGATCAGATTTCATCCACTTTTCACACTCAATTGTATATTTTTCTCACCAAAAATTGAAATTGGACTGTTAGTTTTCCAAGACAATGAAGTTTAACAAAATGGGGCAAGGAACAAAAAGATATTTACATTTGAGTGAATTGATGTAAACAAATATTGAAAACCCATATCTTCGTAATGGTGATGAATGAAAAAATATTACTAAATAATTTAGAGTTTAAAGAACCTCAGCGATAGGTGGTTAACGTTTTCGCACGAGTTTAGAATCACCCTGTATATTATAACAATGGTTATATACAGAAATGTGTTGTCATATTTTCATTATTGGATTTAGATTAATTCAAAAAAGCCCCAGATCACAAGAGGTTTATTATTACTTTTTAATCGTTTTCTAGCCTAACCCGTGGGCTACTCTTCATGCGTTGTTTGAAAACATTAGAAATACGGTATGTGGAGATCTAAGACATACAGCTAACACAACAAACGTCTCGAGATAAATGTAATTTGTTATAACTTAACGAGAAGTAACTTTAACAGGAGTTTATGACTTTTTGGAGGTTGATGGTATACTGCAAAACAGAAAACTAATAGTGGTTTAACCTACTGTTCTTCCATAAGATACCAAAAATAACAACAGTTATACAATTGCGCCCTATTAAACAAGTACAAATATTATTTTAACATACTTTTAATGGATTCTTTAATAAAGTTATAGAAATTACCGGTCAAGTTAACTGAATGCAAGGTCTGAAATAGTGACAACCATAGAAGGTAAGGGCAAGATGAGAGATCATCATCATCATCATCATCATCGTTGGCACTACAGCCTTGGGTGGGTCGTGGCCTCTTCAAGGATTCTCCGCCATCTACCTCTATCTTGGGCTTTATTCTTCCAGTTGATTATTCCTATGCTTCTCAGATCTTTTTCGACCCCGTCTATCCATCGTTCGTTGTAGAATTGATCTTTCTCGTCTTCTGTTGGAGCATGTGCCGTTATAATACTTATGTTGAAGAACTTTCCTCTAATACGTATACAGCATATTCTCATGTTTATTGGCGTAAACCCGATTATGAGGTGTTATATCCTCTTATTAACAATAAACCCTGTTCAACTTCCATGTTTGGTTTTGTGACAGCTGTAGTATATATCATGGTTTCTTTTTTGAATTATCTCACTCCTATCCATCTCATTTCTTGGATGGATGTTATGTCTGCTCAGTATTTACATATCTAGAATATCGAGGAGGTTTTTCAATGCTCCTGGTCTGTATAGGAATAGCAAGTTCCACGTATCGATTCGGAAATCACTGTCCTTATTTCGTTTGACATTTCATCGTCTGTAGTTTTGTCCGGCTTCCTTTCTTTGATTTTTCATAACATACTTGTTTTTTACAGGGGAAGTTGTTAACCCCATGCCTCAACCCTCCTCCTTGATCCGCGCTTGGGACCGGCAGCGGTGACTGATGCGAGATCATCTGTAGAAAAAGAAAAAGATCCATATAGCCTAAGATTTGTAACTTAAAAAATACTTTCCTTAAATTAAGTTTTTAAAGTTCACTTTCATATTATAACACTATTGGTAAATGACCAACAAAGATTCTTAATAAATATTTTTTGGGGAAACTATCTTTAGAAGATAGGTTTCCGAAACGGGGGGAGTGCTCCCCGAAATAGTGGTAAAGATATTTGAAAAGGTCCCCAATATTGCGATTACTTTAATTTTATTTCTGTACCAATTATATTCTTTGTAAGAAGGAAAGGGGGGGACACAAAAAATTGGAAAAACGAGAGGGACCAAAAGTAATTTATAGGGAAAACTGTTTGATACACAGTCTAAAATTAGTAACCTTTAAACTATCGACAACAATGAAAAAATTGAAAAGCATTTTCTCGCTAGATGAAGTGCTATTTCAAAATCCCTTTGCATCCCAAAAAAGTGTCAGCATAACCCTTTCTGCCGACAGCTATGTGCGAAATTTTTTGGGCTTGGCGAAGAGGTGTGATGCTATTCCTTGCTTCCTCTCTTTGTTTCGGATTGATGATATTCCACCCAGGACTATTTCCCAGTCCCTACCCTTGCCAGAAAGTAATCTCTTTCTACTTCATATCGTTGGAAAAGTTCCTCACAAACATCAACACCTCGCTGTTTCAATTCTGGAGTCAATTACTTTGGCACCCACCTTTCTGACACTTTATGGAATTGGAAGATGTCATGCATGATGTGATGTACAGAACCATGGCTCATATTCAAACCTTCAGCGATTTCATCAAGGGTAACTCGACAATTTTCCTTCACCAAGGCTTCATCTGCTGCAATCGATTCAGGCGTCACAACACGGTTTACTTGAACAGATCGGGAAGAATCAGCTACAGAAATCACCCCGTCTTTGAACTTGTTGTTCCTTTCCATACACTTGTTAATTAAAGTGACAAACGTGAATTTCCATATTGTCGCTTCATTCTACGACGGATGGGGTTCCACCCTTTACTGTGCAAGAAACGAATAACAGAACGTTGCTCTCCCCGGTGCAGAGCTCTAGTGAAGTTGCCGTTTTTAAACTGCAGCTGTGTCAACATTTTTAATTGTTGCTACAATATGTCATTAGCAAGATCTTCTACATCGCAAATATAATATTTCTGCAAAAATTCCGCTCGGTACATTTTTTGGGAACTTTCAATGTTTTCATTTAACTCTGCCTCGCAATATGTGTAATATGTCGAAGGAGAAGAGGTCCTAATGAAATATTATTAACGATTTATTTCTGTAGCTTTCCACACCTGTATTTTGAATCAGCTTATTTTGTATAGAAAAAAATATGTTTTTGAAGTTTCATGCTCTACCAATGTATCCCATAGTTTGAAACAACATGTTAATAAAGTTTCGGTCGTTATTTAGAGAGTTTTCCCCATCCACATCACTAATGCTGCAAACATATGTCAAATTTTAAATCAAATTATGGCTATTGACAATGTATTTCATGTTGTTCAATGTTATACTTAATTGGAAGTTTCCTTTATTGCTTAAGGTTTTTTTACTATGGGAGAGAGTAGGATCGCAAACAGTTAAAGGCAGCAAATTCTGGAGCAAATCCTCTTATTATAATCTGTCGTCTAGGGGTCTACCAAAATAATACACAATAAACCATGATTAGCGTTTTCTGTTGTCCCCGTATCTGTATTAATATCACACCATTTTCCATAATGTTTTTTAACAAGAAGACAACATAATATCCAAGATTGTAAAATGAGCTAAAACTATGGAAAAATGATAAGAACGTATGAGAAAATTTTATCGAAAGCAGTACCAAGATATAGTAAATTTAAACTACGTTTATAATGTATGTGAACTTATTTAGTGAAATATTTTCAGCTTATTACAAACTATCAAACTTTAGAAACATAACGCACACAATATAAATATTTATTTAATTTTCATAAATTCAGAATAATGCCAAACCTTTGTAAGCAATTTATATTGTCGTACAGTATACGCATTGCCTTTTACATTGGCTACAGCGCACTTTCCAGGGTTTAGACAGACGGTCCTAAACCCCAGCAGGGACAGGGAAAGTAATATAATGTATTGTCAATGTAAAACATTACATGTGATTTAGAATTTCTAGGTCCATTTAGAATCTGCTTACAGTCAGTGATATATATTTAAATAATAAATGATTATTAAAGCAATTAAAGGAGTGGAGCGTAAAATTGTGTAGTGCAGGGAATGTAGCAATAGTACTTAGGACAGTGGCTTACTTATTATTGACAATTTGTTTTATTTTTCAGGTAAAGCCGTGCCATTTGTGGAACTGACAGTGGCTCATGCGTCCGTTTTGACCATCCTAGCGATAAGTTTTGAACGTTACTACGCCATCTGCAAACCCCTGAAGGCTGGTTACATTTGTACGAAAGCTAGAGCTTCTTTTATATGTCTGCTGGCTTGGTTTATCGCAGCCGTTTTCACGAGGTAAGTGGTGTGGACCACTGTACGTACAAACGTATGGCTTGGTCATTTGCGCACGTGCATGCTGCTTTTGGTGGATTTCGCTGTGATTTATTTGATTATACGCTTCAGTGTTAGATGAGGTTTTATGCTGTAATGGAAGTAGTTAACTGTGTAGCTGCCTTGTAGATAACCAGCTTTATTCACATCTGATAATAAAGTTACCCTTACAATTTCATTACATTGCGAGTCTATCAGTCGCTCTCCCATATTCATTCTAATTCAAAGAACGTCCCAAAGATTTATACGGCTACATTTTACATAGGTATTTAATCTTCGGTAAGCTTTAGATTAGATTCGGTATCGTGTTGTAGGTACATTATCTTCAATAAAACAGTTTATCTTGATAATACTTAAACCTAACTTTACCGGAGCAAATAATCGAAACCATTCGGCATTGAACATTCCTGCAGAATGAAAATACAAGCTGAAATATTTGCCAGTGGCCGTCTAGAAGGCCGTAAGGAAGGGAATGTTTTACGGTAGAAAATATGTTCCCAAAAAACGGAAAATACTCTTCTTAAACCATTAATGGTCCCATGAGAGTGTATGTTGTTTGTTTGTAATTATAGTTTTTTCCCCGTACATGTAGATGCTAATTTACCTATAGTTACGGCAAATCCAGAAAGCACGTTTTCGCCGTTATACAAACAAATAATAATAGGTTGTTAGTCTGGATTTTGCAAACCTATTTATAGCTGTTGCAGACCGGTAGTTCGTAGACATCCCATAGAATTTCGTACATTTTTGTAAAAGATATCCATACTAACAAATCTTATAATGCAATTTTGCAACAGTCAAGTACAAACGCATCAGTTTAATTATGTTAATAGAAATAACGTAAAAATGTACAATCAACGACAAAAATAGTGACCAACCTGCTGTCGTATATAGGCAACACATTATACTTGCAGTCTCTAGCAATGTTCCCAATTTATTTTTCAATTTTGCTTATAATAGTAGATTTACTTTGACAGTTACATCCACTGTATTAAAACAACAAAATTTATGTAAGAAAATTAAAATTACAACCAACCACTGATAAGCAGTTATTATTCCCCATGTTTTCTAAAATTCAAATTTAGATATTCAAAAGTATCCTGAGTGCTTTAATATCAGTAATAGTTGTAAATTACTTTAAAATATGTATGATTTTGTTCGTAAATTATTTATTATCAGAAAAATACATAATTCGTCTTGGTATAGTAAATACACATCAAAAATAATACCAAATAAATTGGTTTGCCAATCAAAAATCTAGGACTAAGTTATGTAAATTTACTTTCTGTTCTTCGTTGTAGGCCAAATATTCAAGTTCTAAATATGGCAAATCGTTATTTGCTAATTAGTCGTGTAAACCAATATATCATTTCAAGAGAACAATTAAGGTACATAATTTTGACATAATTTAGGAACCCTACTCTCCTCTAGAGAAAAGAAAATATTTTTCTATAAATATTCCGAGTTTAATAATCCGGTTAAAAACAACTTTTAAATTATTTTCAGAATCACTAAATGATATTGCAACTAAGTATAATCATGTGGGACCCCGGTGGAGCAGGGTGAATACCCGCTCCACTCGAGGTCACAGCGATATGCGGCCGATCGGCCGAGAGTTGGAATCCCAACTGATGTTGCATGAATGTTCAGTATGTAAGGGACGCCCGCAGTAGTGTAATGAATGAAAAAAATATAAAAAGGATAATCATGTAAATAAATATAAAAAACATATAATTTATTTTGTTAAAAACTGCATTACCAAATATATTAAATTAAGTACGTGCATTAATAAATTTAAAACAGACAAACGACTTTTATACTTAATGCGTGTTTTAGAAGTTATTTACGGGTCGTTAATTGCTTTTCGTAAAACGTAACCAAATAATAAGTTGATGTTTGTCTAAACTTTTAATTATTTAATGATAAGAGTACCACAAATAACAATTGAGTGTAATTTATTTTTTGGGTGCAGTATTTTGCCTTTTTCTCCCTATTTCATAAATTCATTCAAGAAGCTATAAAACACACGTTAGAGTGAGTAACGGAAAAAGCCACTTACGAAACTTCCTTTAAGACTGGTTAATTGGATTGCCTACTGAGAGATTTTATCATAAAGGTAAAACCAGAGCGTTTTCCTCAAATACAACGCGTATGATTACTAGCAACCGCATGCAAAATGTGTTGCCTATACAAGATTTCTAGTAGCGTCATTACTTTTGTTGTTAACTGTACAATTTTTAAGTTATCCAATCTATAAATCCAGGCTGTTCCTTAAAAGACGGGACCAACCATGTACAATACAGAAACAGTTTTGTTTTAAAATCTGAAACTAAGCATAATAGCATAATTTAAAATCTGCGACTCTAAATACCTACAACTACAGTGCAATTTTATCTTTATTCCATCCAGGCACGGAAACAACTAACTTTGATTTATAAATAATCACTTACAGTTCAAACACAACCTAAAACTGCGAAAAATGTATATACAGTGTTTATGAAAATATATGACAAAGTATGTTGAACTACATATTTCCAATTATGATGTTTAGTGTATTAAAAACAATTATCTAATTTAAACAAACTATAATAGAAGAAAATTGCTGTAAATTTATACACAGCCTGTCCCATCGGTGCGTGGACGGTAAATAGGCCCTCACTCAGGCAACATATTAAAAATTAGTTTTCGCTAGACAATAGGTACACATTTCTTGTTTATACAAGGTGTTCACACAGGTGTTGCCCTATAATTATTTTTTAATAGAACACCCAGTTTTTGAAAACCCACTTCAATGTTGATCTAATAGTTATAGAATTATATAAGGCTATTTTTAACCGTTCTTCCGCTAGAGGGAGTTAATTTCCAAAAAGTAGTCACCTTGGAAAGGTTGAAGTGGCCAACCTATTTAAGATATTGATATCAGGTTTTCACAGAAAAAAATGTATTTTTGTTTTATTATACTCAGGCTTTTTTAACTTCTGTGAAACTTCAAAAAACTTGCAACAAATGTATATTTTAGTGTTAGTATATGAAGATTATTATAAGTTTTTTGTAATACTAAGTTTGTGTAGGATAATGGAGGTGAGATAAATGGTACCAAGCTTTAAAATTTTTATTTTTATTGACCTGATTTTAATATCTACACATTAATATAGCATTTGTTCTATTTATGGCATGCATAGTATTTTCTGTTGAACTCAGTTGGTTTTACTAAATGGGGCACAATTACGACGAACAATGCTTCTTTAGGAATACAAAGAATTGCTCTTTCGTATAACTCCATGTAATTACCATCGGCTATGTGTGTCGTGTCCCTATGTACTTCGGCTTATACCAACATGGCTTAAGCCAATGTGTCCATGAAAGGATTTTGAAGAAACCAAAAAAATATATTAACAATATACGAGGCTTGTTCAACTGAAACCCATTTTTGATCACCTTAGCCTTGAAAACAAATGTAATAATTCAATTGACTTTTGTTAATGTTAGTAGTGTTTGGAAACAACACATTAATAAGTTTCTGGCGTTTGAATTTGATTTTGACTTTTAAAACTTCGATTTTGAAATGGCGTTTGTTGTTGAAAATCCGTCCAAGTTTGATCGGCGAAAAGAGGGGACTATGGAAGAACTGCAACCAGATGCACGGTGTACTGCATTAACGGAAAACAATATGGCATGTATGGAA
>JABXWE010051099.1:0-11580 GCA_014611495.1 Limonius californicus | reverse complement strand
AATTTTTAAGAAAGAGGTTAGTGCGTGGAATAAACAAGGGGCGAATGATTTAAAACACATCGCAGAGAGGGTAAAGAAACACAAATCTTCCGTTTCTCACATGAATGCGTGCATGGATTTTAGTGTTTTAGGCAAAGTGAACATCCGTGAACAACTAGAGGGTGCTTATTTGCTACATAAAATTAAGTACAACGAAGACGTGGAAAAAATTGTCATATTTTGCGCAGGTTAATTATGTGTATTAAATTTTGCGGCGCCTTTGAACTAGCGTTGCGAGGTCACGATGAAACATTAACGTCAGACAATCCAGGAATTTATTTAGGGTTAATCAACTTTGCTGCCGAATTAGACGCTGTGCTTGCAATACGTATGAAAGGTTCACAAGTGTTTAAAGGCGTCTCAAAAACCATTCAGAACGAATTGCTAGATGCAATCTTGCAAATTTACAAGCAGGATATATTAAAAGAAATTAAATCTGCAAATTTCATTGCTTTGGAAGCCGATGAAACTACAGACACTTCTACGTGTTTAATGGACAAATTTTTGAACGCTTTTGGTCTTTGGTATAGGCATGCATTTCCACAAAAATATTTTGATGAAACTGTGAAATCTTATCCTATGTTGGACAGTGTAATATTGAAAAGTAAACTTTCAGCAATTTATGAGCGCGATGACATGTGTGACGTAGGTGGTATTTTGCCACTTTTAGTGTTCATAGCAGACAACAACCTAAAAAAGGTTTTGACGGAAACATACAAACTGTTGAATATTATTTGTACAACGCCCATGTCGACAGCAGAATGTGAACGATGTTTTTCCACCCTCAAACGCATTAAAACTTTTCTGAGAAGCACAATGTCAGAAGATCGACTGAGCGCATTGGCGGTCCTATCAATAGAAAAGAAGTTCGTCCAGTCTATCCCGGATTTTGACAACAAAGTCATAGACGTCTTTTCCAGCATAAAACATAGGAGAATGGATTTTATGTACAAAAAATAGGTAAGTTTTTCCTTGTGCCCACCCTCTTTCTTAACTCACGAGCCACCACTGTTTTTTACTATCGTTTTGTTTTAATTCGTTTTTACTCCAATCAATTTCTTCCTGTTTTTAGCTAGATCTTGAATTATTTGAATAGTGCCCGTTGTTTTAACAATTGACGTAGTATTGAACTGAATACCTTTTAGTAATCTTTAAAGGCAATGTTAAAAAAAAGGTTGTATTCTCTACTTTTTTCAGTACGGTTTCTTATGATTCGCCTACTAGTCTAGCGGTTCGTAATTATTAGTCAGAAGTTTATACAAGTGTGTTTAGAAGTTGATGGGACAATAGTGTCGAGCAGATTGTTTCCTTTTTGTTATAGAGTATGATTACTTCTGCGTTCCAGCCGCTATCTTATCATCTTCTGTACGTCAGTTAAGAACATTTTTTATTAAGTTTCACAACGCTTGTAATAAAATCTAGAATAGAAATATTTTTCTAGGTACTTTCAAGTTTTTCATTTGCCTTACTACTATTTTAATTTCATTTACTTTGGTCTCTAGGGTATCCTCAGAACTAATTTAATGTTGCTTAAATTCTCACGATACCACGAAAAAAAATTTCTAAGAGACCGTCAAAAAACATTAATAGATGTAAGGTGTAATTTTCGAACTTCTGCTATCTTAGACTTAGTTATACTAAATCACTCCATATTACATTTATAAACCAGTGATGGTCCTTAAGGGCTTACCTGTAAGCCATGACTACCCATGATGCAGTACACACAGCAATTATCCCCAATAGCATACAATATTTAACATTACATTGTCCTTTGCAAAATATCTGTGATCCTGCAAGAACGTTTAGTCGTCCAATTTGCATGTATCGAACATACCACTAACTAATGCTAAACTACGAGGCTTGTTCAACTAAAACACATCTTTGATCAATTTAGCCTTGAAATCAAATGCAATAATTCAAATGACGTTTGTTAATATTATTAGTGTTTGTAAGCAACACACTAATAAGTTTCTGGCGTTTGAATTTGATTCTGATTTTTAAAACTTCAATTTTGAAATGGCGTTCGTTGTTAAAAATCCGTCGAAGTCTGATCAGCGTGCAGTCCTACAATTTTTATGCTCTGAGGGTGTGCAGCCAATGCAGATTCATACGCGAATGCAAACAGTGTACGGAAATGCATGTATTGCGTATCCAACTGTGAAGGAATGATGCCGAAAATTTAAGAATGGAAAAGAGGGGAATATGGATGAGCTACGACCAGGTGCAGAAACAGAAAACAATATGGCATGTGTGGAAGGCATTATTACAGAAAATCGCCGAATTTCAATTAGAAATTGTTGGTGCGAGTGTAGGATCTGTCCATAGTATTGTTCGTAATCTGGGTTACAGCAAAGCTTTTTCGCAATGGATTCCTCATCTCTTATCTAATGAACACAAATGCTTGCGAATGGGCTTATCTCTGTAACACCTTGTTATGTTCATTTGATCGTACCACTCCATCTGAATTAAACTCGTATTTTAATTGCCGCTCAATAGGAATCAAAATTCTATTTTAATTGCAATTCTTAAGTCTATCGCTATATTATTTTCTTTTAAGATTGAGTTATGGAGGCCAGTTTCACAAAGCATTTGAAAGTTGCCTTTGTAGGCTAGATTTACCGACAACAATTCTTGGGATTCTGTGTTGTTATAATTCCCGGTAGTCGCACGTGTTATTTCGTTCCAGAATTATTTCACGATGTTTCGTTATGTGGAGTAATCTTTTTGGGCAATGCAGGTTCGCGTTGCGTTTAGTTCGGCAGTCGGACTTAACATCTTCTCTCGACTCCGTCGCTGACGATAAGCGCCGTAATCAAGTACTGCAGGGGCGGTTTCGATTTTCGATGGGTGTCCATCGCCTGATTTTCGCATCGCTGTTTTCACCATGGTGTGAACGGAACCATCGACAAGTGTCGGATTTAAGCAAACATGCTAGAATTTTATCCCTGGAAAGGCAATTTATTGTGAAATTGTTGATCGCCTTTGGCGGATTAATATCGAGCCCATTCCCTGTCCCTCTAGTAGTGCCGCTGTTGCAACGAACGCATTGAAGTTTTGGCCCTTAACGTTGACTCCATTAGATCCTGTCCTCAGGGGCGTGCCCGTGAATTTGCCTGCTTCTTAAGAACACCCCAAAATTGTGCCTGACCCTCTTACGACTCTATTCACCGAAAGTCAAGGTAAAAGAACTAGTTTTTTGAGTTGTGAAAAAACCTTTTAGGCGTTTAACTTTCAAAATTCAAGGGATTGAACCCTTCTTTTATGCGACAAAAAGCGACCTTCAGCGGTCGTTTATTTTTTTTTACTGTTAATTGTAAAAAGTAATTCCATATTGTACTATTCTTGTAAACTCAGGCGCCACTGTACACGTATATTTGTTTAAAGATTTTAAATGCCGTAAGCCAGGGGCGGCGTGTTTCTCATTTTGAAAGTTCAAGATAACCGTTTGCGGTAGTGAACTATAATATCACCATTTGCTGTCATTTTTTTTGTATTGTCATTTATTCTCATAAGTTTAATTATACATATGTGTTTTGAAATGTATTACACCTTTTATTGGTGTATATTTTGTATTTGTGTGCATGAACTTTGCAAGCTTTATAAACAGGAAGGAAGCACAATAAAGGACATAAAGGTGAGTCCGATTCCCGTAAGCTTCTGGCTCCTCGGCCTTCCACGAGAACCTGCAATCAGCTGTGATTTGGAAGGTAGCGCCTGTTAGTTTCGACATACCCTGTACACAACTAGAAATATTTCCTCCCATAACCGATTTCCGTGAACCTCCCCTTCTCCTCTGAGCTAAGCTGTAGGCCTTTTTCCACTTACCCTGTTGCGGATCGACGAAAAAGCTCGTTTGGCCCGTAACAACCTCACAGACTATAGGAAAAATGGTGATGACTTTCTTCTGTCAATAGTTGCTGGTGACGAAACTTGGTGCCATTACTTCGAGCCATCCAGCAAGTTATCGTCGATGCAGTGGAAAAATTCGA
Source organism: Limonius californicus (assembly GCA_014611495.1). Lineage (NCBI taxonomy): Eukaryota > Metazoa > Arthropoda > Insecta > Coleoptera > Elateridae > Limonius > Limonius californicus. Next base: position 7,552 of record JABXWE010051099.1, on the reverse strand, counting down.
GTTCACCACCGCCGAGGAAGTTTAAAACACAACCTTCTGCAGGCAAGGTGATGTTAGCATTTTTTTTCGACCACGAAGGACCCCTGTTGATAGAGTTTAAGGAACCTGGAGTAAACGTCAATGCAAATCTGTACAATGAAACTTTGAATAAGTTCTATCAAGCAATAAAACGGAAACGTCTAGAAAAACTTAGCGGGCGTCATTTTGCTGCACGACCATGTTAGGCCTCATGTTGCTAATGTAGTAAAAGAAAATCTTCAACGAGAGAAATGGAGAGTTTTAGAGCATCCACTCTATAGCCTTATCGCGTGTCGGCTTGTGATTTCCATATTTTTGGACCGCTGAAAAGGCGTTAGAAGGCCGTCATTTTAAGTCTGATGCAGAAGTATACAGATAACTGTGGAAGACTTCTTCAACCGGCAGCCACAAGAATTATATGAGCAGGGTATACGTCGATTAGTAAAACAATGAGATAAGTGCCTTAACTGTGACGGTAATTATTTCTAATTAAATTGTTGAGTTAATTTGTTCAAAGCAAAGATAGCTTTCAATTGAACACACCTCATATGTTAAACAGTTAGACAAACAGAAAATAGGAAATACGATTAACATTTATTTGAAATGTCTATAACATGGGATGCCTATACCTACGGGTGTGAGATGAAAGTGCTTTTTTTGCTTCATTTATAATGCATTACGGAGTATTTGCTGCAAAAGAAACATAAATACCTTAAATGTGACAGCAAAAAACCTACAAGTTAGTGCAAACAACATCAATCACTCTATTGAAGTTGTTGGACCGAGCTAACATAAGACATTTATGATACAGAACAGATTTTGCGTTAGCAATGTGCCCATTAAAAAAAAATTTATCAAAAACACTTAGTTGAATAGTTAAATGAATTAATGATTTTAGAAAGAAATATATGTAATTGTTATATATACAACTATTAATGAATGACAGGTAAACCTTTTTTCATTTAAATTTGTGTTGTTTTCCATAATAAACGTCTACGAACCGCCACTGCGTAACACTTTAGGATCCTCTATAAACACATTTCACAATATTAAATATCCTTACTCATTGTGGTACCGCAGAAGTAATTGTCCAGTTTCAATTAAGTAATTGGCGTTTGTTTACTCTTTGAGGTTTCGCTGGTTTTGAATGTAATGCAAAAGCCGTATTTTCTATTTTCCTTCCGGTGGATATGATTATTTATGTTTTTCTCTATATAGTGGTAATTAAATTATTCTATGATGTAAATGGAACAAAGTTTGAATTTTAATGTTAACAGTGCTTCATTAGCACACGTATGATCCTTATTTTAAACTTTACATCAAAGCTATTGAACCCATACACGCAATCTACTTTAAGATGAATTTAAACATGAACTTTTCACACTTCACTGACCTTCTTATCTGCAGGTTTGCCGCGTATTGACTGCCTTCCGCACAAGCCATGATACTGCCCATTCGCACAAGCATTTAGTTGTTTCTCCAATTTCCGGGAACTTCTCCACAACCCCACAGCTATTCGTGTGTATAGTAGCTGAAATATTATATTATTATGTATATTTTTCAATTTGACTAAATGCGATTATTTTTTTAATGGTTGCTAACGGCGTTATAATGTACTTTTTTAAATTACTGATCATTTATTAAAATGCAAAATGATTTACGAGTGGGAGCTTACCATTCCAAAAATAGTCAACCCAAAATACATTTCGCAAGATCCTGGGATATCTAATTTTCTTTGTTCACGGGCTTAATTAAAGTTCATCCATATTTAGAACACCTAATTTTAGATATTGAATAAGGAGATTTTGTTGTTTTTGTTCAGACTTACATTATTTACAAGTTGAATAGAATAAGATCCCAAACATGCATTTCTAATTCATAATACCATATATCGATATCGCAATACCTTGTGATATGTACTTTGGGTTGCATATATTTGGAGTGGTACGCTCTTACTCTCCCGTAAAGCACAAGCTACATAATGGGAAACTTAACTAATTTTTGCTACTACGGGTAAGTTCGATACCGCTCTTTCAATATAATGGTATCCTAAACTTGAATAATTCAAGTAATTCGATTTAAATACAGTAACCTAATTCAAGTATTTCGCTCGTGTAGGTTTAAAAGTACAGCTTGTGAAGTTTTAACAATGGAGCAACCTTTTTGCGACTGCTTTTAGCAAGTTCTGTTCTCGTTAATTGTTAACTTGAAAAGTTTCGGTAGCTCCTTTTATCCCTTTATTTTTTGAATACAACAGGTGAAAGCAATTAATTCCATTCCAAAGGAAATTCCCCACCCTTACTTTTTCAATTTTCCTCCATAATCAATCTTATTGCCGGGATACCAAACCTCTGACAGGGTTATATATAACTTACAATTTTTTATTTTTTCTGTTTAAGAAAACCCTATTACTTAGCACATTTATTACGAGTTTAATTGGACTTACCGTCATGATGGCCAACGGAATAACGTAGAGAAATACAAAATTTATCATGTCGAACAGTTGGGAGTTGAACTTCTTTCTGTTGGCGATACAAACTGTCTCGTTCTTAACACCAATAGCTGTAGTTATTGTATTAACCCAGAAAAATTTCGGTGCACTGTAGAGTGCACTCGTAATCCACACAGCCAATATAACGAGCTAAAAAAAAGTAAAAGGATCAATTAATACTTTTGTCTGCAGGCTATTTAACATTTTATTAATTTCTTTGTTCAAAACTATTACCCCGTATATTTGGTTGTACGTATCGCATTAAACCAGTACATATCTATATAGATACTACCTGGATCAGTCTACAACTTCATATTACTGTCATAGCATTCTATCAGTATTAACATTTTAAACGGATAAACGTAGTTATATCTTTCACTTTAGTATGGGAAAGTATTTTGAGGTTTTTATGAGCAAATTCAGTTGCGTAGTAGTAATAATTAGTTAGCCGATTCTTAGCTTTATATATTTTTATAACCAATCAACAAAGCTAAATGGTATTTAATACTTCACTGACACATACGATTGTAATATCTATTCGTGAAAGTAAGCTATTAACCTTTCATAATTATACCGGCATCGCAATTATATTAAACATATGTAGCAACCTGCGCAGCATTAATTACTTGTTCTGATCTCTTTCGTATTGCCCATGGTGTATCATGTTACTGCTAATTAATTACGCTTACTTAAGTAGCAATTACATATCATTTATTTATTCTAAGCTGTTACATCGCAACCAGCCTAAAAGATTAACCAGCAATTTTCATATAAATTAATTTAACTAATTGGTTATGTTAAGAATTCGGCCACTGGTGTCGTCTCAGATCTGTCTTGCAACATTTTTTTCGTGTGTTACCACTTCACTTTTGCTTTGCTTTTTTCACTGACACTTACACGGCTCTTTCCACTAGCACAAATGGTTTGGTCCCCTTGAGCCTTCTCATTAGATCTGTATTGTCGAGGATGTTAGGTTCGTTGAATGTGCCACTTCATCTGAATTAAAGTCATATCTTAATGGCCGCTCCATAGGAATCAAAATTCTATTTTAATTGCAATTCTTAAGTCGATCGCTATATTATTTTCTTTTCAGATTGACTTATGGGAGGCCTCTTCGCAAAGCCTTTGAAAGTTCCCTTTGTAGGCTGGATTTGCCGACAACAAAAATGCTTAGGATACTGTGTTGACACAATTCTGGGAAGTCGCATGTGTTAATTCGTTCCGGAATCGTTGCACAATATTTCGCAATATGGTGTAATTTTTTTGGACAATGCAGGGTCCCGTTGCGTTTCCTCGGCAGTCGACTTAACATCTTCGTTCGGCCCGGTGCTGCGATAAGCGCCGTGATCAAGTACTGCAGGAGCGGCTTGGGTTTTCGATGGGTGTCCATCGCGTGAATTTCGTAACGCTGGTTTCATCCTGGGGTGAACAGAACCATCGACATGTGTCGGATTTAAAGAAACACGCTGGAATTTCTATCCCTGGAAAGGCAATTTATTGTGAAATTGCCGATCTCCTTTGGCGGATTAATATCGAGCCCATAACCTGTCCCTCTGGTAGTGCCGCTGTTGCTACGAATGCATTGAAGTTTTGGCCCTTAAGTTGACTACATTCGATCCAGTCTTCCGAGGCGTGTTCGCGGATTTTTCCGGATTCTTAAGAACACAAGTACACCCCAAAATTGTGCCTGCCTCTCTCTTTACTCCATTCAAGGAAAGTCAAGGTAAAAGAACTAGTTTTTGTGTAGTGAAAAAAAACCATTTAGGCGCTTAACTTTCCAAATTTAAGAGATTGAACCTTCTTTTTTTATGCGACAAAAGGCGACCTTTACTCGTCTATTGTCATTTTCTGTTCATGCTAATTGTAAAAAGTAATTATATATTGTATTATTCTTGTGAACTCAGACGCCACTGGGCACGCAGATTTGTGTGAAGAATTTAAATGCCGTAAGCCAGGGTCTGCGAACCTCTTGAACGTTCAATTTAACCGTTTGTAGTATTGAACTATAATATCACCATTTGCTGTCGTTATTGTATTGTCATTTATTTCCAATAGTTTAATTAAGTGTGTTTTGTAATTTATTACATCTTTTATTTTTGTATATTTTTGTTCTTTGTTTGCATATACTTTGCAAGCTTTACATACAGGAGGAGGCACAATAAAGGTGAGTGCCGTAAGCTGCTGGCTTCTCGGCCTTCCACGAGAACCTGCAATCAGCTGTGATTTGGAAGGTGGCGCACGTATATTTCGACATACCCTGTACACAACTAGGAAGATTTCCTCCCGTAAGCGGTTTCCGTGAACCTCCCTACTCCTCTGAGCGAAGCTGTAGGCCTTTTTCGACCTATCCTGTTGCGGGTCGACGAAAAAGCTCGTTTGGCCCGTAACAAGGGGTTTGACTACCTCGACCTTTAGGTGGTTATGAAGCCTGGTCTCATGCTTCTTGGCAAGGTCCTCTATTTCCTCCGTCACAGTTTTTATCCCTAGGTCCCTGTGGATATCACTTTTTCTAGCGTACCAGGGTGCATCTACGATATTCCTCAAAGCTTTGTTCTGAAAATTATAAATTTATTGTTGATTGTAATGTTGGCTCAGCCCCAAAGTAGACACACTGGTTTTAAAACTTGATGTACAGAAGTAACTTGTTGTGTACTGAAAGTTGTGAGTTTCTCCAGCAGCCAATACATTTTACTACATTTTATATCTATTTCTTCTCGTTTCTTCTTCATATGCTCTTTCCATCGTAGTTTGGCATCCAAGTTCATTCTAAGATACTTAGATGTATTAGCATGTGGTATGATGCTGTTGTTTAGTGTCACTGGCACATAACCATCCTTCTTGTTCATGAAGTTGTTATACTGACATGCTTTCATTTAGTTTCATTCTCCATCGTTTTGTGCATTTCTCCACCTGGTTTGTGGCTTGTTGTAATGTTTCAGCCGTTTCCTCAGTTCTTGTGCCTACCGCTAGTATTGCAGTGTTTTTTGCAAACGGGGTTTTGTTATTTCATTGGTTGACGGGATGTCCTTGGTGTACAATAGGTATAATATTGGCCCCAGTATACTGCTTTGTGGTAGACTTTTTCCTCCTCAAGTCTTTTCTCTATGGTATTTATGTGAGCTTATTCTACAGTTGAATGTTGGTTTCGGAATCCAAACTAGGTGATGGTATCTGTTATTTTCTTACTATTATTGGTTTGAGCCTTTTGAGTAATAATTTTTCAAATAGTTTTGAAATTATCGATAAGAGCGAGATGGGATGATATGATGCGATTACATTCGGCTGTATACCTCGCTTCTGTATCCTTATGACTTCGGCTACCTTCCATATGTTCTGTATATATTTTAGTTGAAATGGTGAATTTATTATGTTAGCTAGTTATAGTATTCCTTTTCTAGATAGGTGTTTCAGTACTTTCCCTGTTATTAAATAAATCCCGGAGTTTTTTTCGGATTTATGTTTTCTTTAATTTGTTTTGCCACTTCTCGTGGAGTGACCAATTTTATTTAATCCTCCTCTCTTCTATAATCCGCATACAGTGCTTCATATTGTACTCGTTGTTTATTCGATTGAAACATCTTTTCGAGGTGGCTTGCAAGGGCATCTGCCTGCTGCTTGTTGTTATCCACGGTTTTATAATTTTTAGTGTCCCGCATAAATAAAATTGAGCACAGTTTTGGGAAAAGAGTATAAACCACTTTAAAGAACTTTATTGTATATTATTTAATATAGTGTTCTAAAAACCTCCTCCATGAAAAATATATTCTACAGTATCGTTATTTTACGAGAAAGTTCTGCATTATTAATAATATGATATTTCAATACCTCCAAATCATATGGAAGCTTCAGCCACTATCATTAAATTTCGATAATAATGAGTATGAATGAAACGAAATTCTATTTGATACGTCAATCAAACAAGTCGCTGTACTAGATCCTTATTAAAATTGACAACTTTCATTTTCATTGCTATCTGCGGTATGTCATTTCCAATACATATAAAATATGCGCTAATTATTTCGAAACATTTAGGTTTTGCATAGAGGCAGATAATCTAGTAAAACCTGACATTCTGGTACAGCAAGAAAATAAGCAGTCATTGTTTTTGGCTTTTGTTCCTGAAAATCTACGTTTCGCCATTTAACACCAGAACCACCGGTTTTTACATCTTCCTAGAACTATCAGTTCTGGTCATCTAGACCGATGAATAAATAATTAGAATTTGACTCAGAAAAGCTTCTTACTTATGATTACATAATGTTACCTATTTAAACTACTTCCGGTACAGTAAAATAATTTGACAAACTGTTTGTTCATTTGGACATTTGGAGCAATAAACTATGTTCCCTGTTGTTGAAACGCACTTTCCGCGCAGACGTACTTCTTGCACATCTTCCATGCCTGGGTTGTTTTATTTTTACATTTTCCTGCTTGGAGCATGTGTCTTTTAGTGTGGTTATAACACATAACACTGTCAGGCTTTTTCTTTACATTGCCAGCAATTCCCACAGACGTATGTAAAGTACTTATTAGGAAAACGTTTATTTTCAGGTTTTCCTTGATATACAGTTAATGTACACTCATTAGGACGGTATCATATAATTGTTCCCTGTTTATTCTGCAAAAATTGGAACTTCTAGAGCGATTCATTGTTCCTACATATGTGGGGTTGCTAGGTGCAAGTGATTCAGCCAATTTTGGTCCGGTAAAATAGTTATCTGTTGTGAATTTAGATCTTCATTGAGATATGGTTCTAAAAGCCTCAATACAACGTTCACAGCAAGCGTTGATCGTTTGGACGAGTTTCATCTTTACCCAAATATAGGAAATCATTCACCATATATTTAGAACGCCTATCTTCGCCGTCCATAACTTGATCCCAAACTTATTCGGCTTCTTCTTCTTAGAGTGCTTTATCTCTTACGAGACGTAGCTATCTTCTCTCCTATGCCTGTGTTGCGCGTTTTTACAGTGTCACAGACATAGAGGACCTACAGCTTAACGTGGGCTCCGAACCACGGGAAGTGTAAACACTTCTACTCC
>JABXWE010051098.1:0-12364 GCA_014611495.1 Limonius californicus | reverse complement strand
CTAATGTTTGCTGATGATATTGCGATTATATCACAATATCACGATATTGATACTGCTGTAGCTACTCTTCAACACGCCACAGATGCATTACATCAATGGTTAAACCGTTGGAATATTGCAGTAAATTCCAATAAATGTGTAGCAAGAATTTTTACTTTAAAACTATACAATAATCCAAAAAGTATTTTAATGATGATAAACGAATTCAATGGAATGAAAAGGATCAGACAGTGAAATACTTGGGGATTCATTTTAACCATCGGCTCAGTTGGGGAGCACATATAAACCAATAGATAAAACAAACCAAAACTGCTTTGCCCGGTAATAAACAGAAATTCCCCATTGAAGATTGAGTGCACTTTACTCATTTATGTATCGATTTTGAGGTCAGCTTTGATGTATGCGTGCCCGGTATGGGGTACCTCATCTACGGAAATTAACAACGTTCCAAAATAATGTCCTATGCCAATGCGCCATGGTTTTTGCGTAATGAACAAATTAGTCGTAAATTAAATTTGCCCTCAATAATTGATTTTATGGAAACCCCAACAAAAAAGTTTTTTGGTAATTTAAGAAACTGTTTAGCAATTAACCATTACGGATTTGGCCAACGATCACAAAACCTTCGACTGAAATCAAGACTTCCCCAAAATGTGATATTAAATGAGACCAACTAGCAAAACATAATCAGTTAACAATCACGATCACGATCTGCCTATTTCAATCCACTGCTGGATGTAGGCTTCTCCCATTTCGTTCCATCTCCCTCTGTTGTTCACCTCCCTCATCCAAAGGAGGCCTCCTGATCTTTTTATATCGTCTCTCCACCTGGTGTTCGGTCTGCAGCGATGTCTTTGTGCTTCTCTGGGTCTCCACTTCTGTAGTCTCTTCGTTATCTGATCTTCGTGCCAAGTGTCCAGCTCATTTCCATTTCAATTCTGCTGCTCTTTAGATAATGTCTGTCAGCTTAGTCTGCTCTCTAATCCAGGTGTTTCTCTTACGTTCTGTAAGTTTGATGCCTAGTATTAATCGCTCATGAGCTCTTTGAGTTACAGCTAATTTGTTAGAATGTTTTTTCGTAAGGCACCAAGTTTCTGATCCATATGTAAGAACTGGAAGTATGCATTAGTCGTATAACTTTCTCTTTAAGCTGTTGGGTATGTTTGACATAAATGTTTGTTTTAGCTTCCCGAAGGCCGCCCACGAGAGGGAGATTCTTTTAGGTATTTCATCGCTCATGTGGTACCTCTTCCACTTGTTGTCCTTCCAGTTGTATATTGACATCTGTTAACAATAAGTGTCTAAAATCACACGGAAGTCAATTATCACACTTAGTAATATGTTTTAAGTAAAATGCAATAATGTGTAAGACCCACGTGTGTCAATCCAGTGTATTAAATTATAAAAAAGTTCATATTTGCACTATTTTTACAGCATCTTTCTTTCAACGCTGCAAAGTACATTCCTAAATCTGTAATTTCATGTAATATCGTCTGTTACTGTTTGTAAAGTTGTACAACTAACTATAATTTAACTTATTTAATAACAAAAATCGTTAGGATTTCTTTTTTATTACAAATTAAGGATTGTCAACCCGCCAGTCTCTTCTGGAATCTTCTAATTTCTAAAAGAATTTCCTAAATCGTTGTGTAAGGAAAATCGATTACAAGGAAACTTTCAGTTTCCACTTTCAGCTGCAGCTGAAAACCGTACAATCCGGGCTAGCCACTTAACTAATGAATCTGTTCATCCTCTCTGTCATAAGATGAGTATGTTTTCTTGTATTTTATCAACCCTTGTTTATTCGGAAACTCTCGTCTGGGCGAATATGTCCGAATTGTGATATGGAAAACGGACAAAACATGGTAGTAGATTGCCGCACGTTTCAATAGATGGCCGCCTATGCTATTACCGGTCCCGGAAATGCTTGTTTTTCCGCCTCTCTCCATGATACCCGCTTAATTTGGAATCGGCTTTTCTTTGACAACTAGCGCGGAAATTAAGGTCAGTCTTTATACTCCGCTTTTTATTGTTTTCTTTTATTGCGGCAATAAATTGTTTCCTTTGGTTTTAATACATATTAAATACGAATTACTAATATTTTTCGTTGCATGTTAATTATTGTAATTAGTTTATTAGTCGTGTGCGTTACTAACCACTATTTTTTATCAACTCAATGTAACACACAAGCGAAGTGAAAGGATAGTCGTAAATTTGTCATTGTTATCAAAACAATCGAAAAAAAATGTTCAGCTAACAGGTGCGCGGGCTAAATAAAAAATTTATTTAATTTTTAATGATTAGCAATTAGGTCGGTGCCAGAAAGCGTTAGGTGTGCTGCGAACACATGATAACGTTTTCCCTTGACAATTTTGCAACTCGGATTAGACACCTGTTCGTGTAAGAAATTTATGTTGGTTTAGCACTTAAGTGTAAGTGTTACAATGCAAACCAATTTAATTGCAGTTTGTTTATTACTGCGACTCTTATTCTAACAGGTGCGCGCCACTATAAGGTTGCTTAATAAATATTAATCGTAAAGGACGTCGCATTTAAACTCTAGCAGTTCTAATATCAGAATTACTTGATTAATCTTTCCCGTAATTATACTATCAAAGAAAATGCCATAAAAAGTTCCGAGTAATACAAGCTATCACAACTTCTCACTACTATTTTAAAGCTCAACTACACTTTAGTCGCCTTGTTTTGGGCCGAGAATGTCTTCTATTTGCTCTTGAGACTTTGGTTGAATCACTTGAATATTAAAGTAAACAAAAAATGATATTTGGTAGCAGTAAGATTTAATCGTTCTCACCGTTTATGGAATATTTCAGCCACTTAAGAACTAAGCAATACTACTGTCTTAAAAAAATCATCTGCTTCATTTATGACAGATAACAGATGTAATCGTTCCATGAGAAATTTTATGTAAATTATCATAAGATCAACGAATTCGTCCAAAAATCTTCTGCAAGCCTAGATTACCCGCTCAACTTTTCAATAAGAACAAGCCTAGAAAACAACAGGGACTCTGAAGTAGAAAGAAGGATTAATGTTTGTTTCAGTATTCGTTAAACAATTCAAGCCATTCGTCCGGGAACAGCAGTTTGGCCTGCTAGATCACCTGCTTAAGTTATTATTGGATGGCAACAAGATTTAAGCTGACAAGAAAGGATTGATGGCGGAAACAAGACGTTCCTCCGTAGAGTATCAAAGTTTTTCTTTAAAGATTATAACTAAAATTGGGAATTGCGCCACATAGATTGCCTGCTCAATTTTTTACTAGGTTAGAACAATACTCGACGCGGCAATATACATTCTGTTACGGAAATTAGACGTAATATATAAGTTAAGGCAATATTTACTTTAAGAATTAGGCTCAAAAGATCAGATGGACGGTCTAGGCGAGGTCACATGGTCAAATTGTCTACACAGCTCTAGATCAGTCTGGTCACCTACGCTATCTGCTTGAAGTTCCCAAATTATAATTTGTTGAATAGAATCCCAATAGTATCTGCAGTAACAAAATGAACATAACAAATACACAATACATAATGACGATAAATTGACACACACTTAGTAAGAGATGCCTTAAAGATGACTAAGATAGCAATTTAGTATATTCACTGAAAAACGAGAAAAGCCATTATACAAGTTTGGAATTGTTATGGTCTCCAACCAGCTGATATTTAAAGAGCCCTTAAGTAACACAATGTTTTCAACATAACATACTCAAACACCAAATAAAAGTTGATTTTACTTCATTTTATTTTAATTTCTCACTATGAGTACTGCACTTTACTGTTGCCGTGTGACGGAAACGGGACACCACTGTTCATATTTCCGACAACAACATTGTTATAAAAGGTTACAAAAATGTCAAACTTATTTTCACACTACTGAACAATGTTTATTTACAAGCTATTTTTTGTGGAATCAATAGATGAAATACTTTTCATAATACCACATCTCACATTATAAAATAAGACATTCTTTAAATTGGCAATAAGTACTAAATATGATGTAACATAACATCCAGAAAAAGATTGAAGAGGGCTGATGATGATGATGATGATGATAGCATAATGCAATCATTTAGTAACTAAAATATCTTATTAGTTCCACAAAATTTGGATTTATACTAATACTGCTCCCAATATAAAATCTTACCAGTAGCGACAACTTTCAGCCATTATTTATTTATATTTATTTTTTCTGCAGATTGTAGTATGAACATTGTAATAAATATGAACCCGAACGAGTTGTAATTTTCTATGTAAGGTGCTGAGGAGAAACATTCTGACAGCGAAAACCGATGATGCCAATGCAGGAACTTTATTAACCACTCTAATGACAAAAAAGCGGCATCAATTTTTGTTCTGGGTCTGTCTTCTTCTTCTTTGTTTAGCCGTTTTATATCCGCTGCCTTATGCTCCTCCCATTTTCACAATTTTATGGGACTTGGTACCAGTTTAGCCCTGCTATTCTGTTAATATCGCCTTTCTATCTCATCTGTAGTCGTCCTACTTTTTGTTTTTCTCCCCATGGCGTCTATCTGATTACTCTTCCACTCTACTTATCTACTCCTCTGAATTTTGTTTAGTCGTGTTCTATCCGCTGGATCTTATGATCTTCCAATTTTCTCGATTCAGTGCGGCTTCGTACCAGTTTACCCTTGCTGTTCTTTAATACCGTCTTGCTATATCATCTGGGTTCTTCCTACTTGTCATTTTTCTCCCCCTGGACACTATCTGATTACTCTTCCACTTCATTTATCTACTTTTCTGACCTTATTTAACCGATTTCTATCCGCTGGATATAGGTCTGCCTTATACTCTTCCAATCTTCTCGACTCTGTGCGGCTTCGTACCAGTTCGTACCTCCATCGGATTACTCTTCCACTCCACTTATCTACTTCTCTGACCTTCTTTAGCTGTTTTCTATGCGCTGGATATAGGTCTCCCTTCTGCTTTTCCAATTTACTCGATTCTGTCCGATTTCGTACCAGTTTAGTGCTGCTGTTCTACTAATATTATCATCTACTCTTCTGACCTTGTTTAGCCGTTTTCTATCCACTGGATATAGGATTATGATTTTCCAATTTTCTCGATTTTGTGCGACTTCGTACCAGTTTATCCCTGCTGTTCTTTTAATATCTTTCTATCTCGTACTTTTCGCTTTTCTCCCCATAGCCTCCATCTGATTATCCTACCACTCTATTCATCTACTTCTCTGGCCACGTATCCTGCCCATTCCCATTTCATTCTTTTTATTTAGCTGTTATTTACAATATTATATCTGGTCTACTTAGACTAGCCATTAATTGTAAGTCTAACATACATTTTAATGACCGTATCCTTCTAATTACGTGCGCTACTTATGTTCATTTTCTTAACCATATGTTTGTCTTTCAATGCGATTTCTAATATTTTCCTCTCTATTGCTCGCTGGTGGACTTTTACCTTATTAAGTGCTTCTTGTGTAAGGATCCAGGACTCTGCTACATACGCTACTACTGGTAATTTAAAGAGATGAAGAGATGAATAATCATTATATCTATCAGCTTTCCATACGCTGCCCATCTCAGTTATATTCTTCTGTCTATTTCTAGCTCTTTTCCAATTGTTATTGTTTTTTCCGAGGTACACATAGTAGGAGACCGTTTCTATTTGCTCGTTTCCAATTGTAATTTTCGCAGCTTCTTACTTCTGTGCATTTTGTTTTGTTAAAGTTTGTTTAAAGGTCAATTCGTCTTGAAGCTTTATAAATATCTACCAGTATACTCTTTAAAGAATTTTCTATCTTCCCTAGGATTCCACTGCCATCGGTAAATTTTTGGTGATCTAAGGCTCCTGTTGCTATGATCAACCTTCTGTCTCCCCTTTGGATTTTAATCTTGTCGATGTATTCATGGAGTTCCACCTGTAGTGTTGCATTTTTGTATATATTTTCAATTAGGTTTGAGTATCTATAATCTATTCTAGCATTTTTAAGTGCTTACAGTACTGTCCATATTTCTACCGTATTAAAAGGTTTTATTTACAGTCGACGAAAGCTACCCAAACTTTTATATTATACTCTGTTACTTTCTACTAGAGTCATTGTTTACAACTGTACCGAAATTTTTCCTATAACCCGTTTAATCTTGTTGTTGATAGAAGTGGAACTTTTGAAATAGTCGATTTATCATAATTCTTGATAATAGCTTGTATGCTTGGGAGAGTAGGCTTATGGTGGATAATTTATGAGGTTGTATTTATTACCCTCTCTGTATATTTCGAACTAGTTCAACCTAAATGAATATTTTCTTCGTCAAGACATTTGTTAAATAGTTTTTCGCTATTGAGACTTCCCGAACTTCTTGCAGCATTTCTTTCTCAATTTCATTTTCTCCTGCAGCTTTTCCATTTGTCTGCTTTAAGCCGTTTCTAATTTCTTCTGTATCTATTAGTGGTATCTCTTCCATATTTACATTTATTATCTTTCTCTGTCGTTCTTCAGGTTCCACATCACTGACAATTTTTAATATAACGACAACTTTATCATACTTTTTGAAGAATCCATCTGGTTGCCTCCAAACCTTACTTTGTATCAAAATTTGAATCTTTAATTCCTTGGCAAATTTTTTTCCTCGCTTCCTGCAACTGACTAACAGGAAAGAAGCACACATGGTGACCAGTGTATACTGTAAAAAAGATGTACTAGTGTCTCTCACTTCAAGTTGCTCAGTGTTTGTTGTGCTGGTTAACTTTAACTATGTCAAGTGCTTTCAATAGAAGTGTATTTGCCACGGGTTCCAGTACAGAGGAATACTTCCTAATTAATACTACTGACACAACAAAGGAAGATCTGCACGCCGCTGCATGAATTTGATATGCACTTTTTCTTGTTGCTGCACTACCCTATTCAGCTAATGCCTCTAATGCTTCAACAATATCGACGAAGTGATCCTTAAAAACACGGATGCTCTTGTACTTCTCTGACCATCTTCCACCTTGCAAGGGAGGCAGCTGCTCCCCTTGCAAGCCAGCAGCAGCCCCCCTTGCAAGGTAGCAGCAGCCCTCCTTGCTCCCCTAGATACGCCCTTAGTTTTCGCCATAGTTGTTCCATTCCGCTTTATTCCTTCATATGCGTTAATTAACAGCTTGTATATTACATTGATTTCTTATTTCTTCGCTTGTTACGAGATCTCTTTTTGTTTTGGGACATTTTATCTTAGTATTCATGTCTCTGTAGTTTTTATTATTTACTTCTTTCTAGAACTGGCTACTATTGATACTCTAGATGTGATGTGATATGTATATTGAGTATTCGTCACATTTATATTCCCTAGTCATCAAAATCCATTAACTTTCTAATCATATACTGTACGTCATCTTCGCATGAATCAAAACAACATGCCAGTACACAAACAACATACGAATATTTGTATTATCTTTTATAATCCTATACAGGGTGTCCACGACGTGATGTCACTACTTCGTGTACGTAATCTTTAGACCAAATATAATTATAAATTCTAATAAAGTTGTGCCCTAAAGTAACCGTTTTCAAAATACAGAGTGTTAAATTATTATTTATTAAATAATTACAATTTCAGAAAAGCTGATATTTATTTTGATTTTAGTTTAAGTTTACTATACAGATTGTTCAAGTTGGCCATCGTTGCTCTTGAAACACATTCTGGCTCTTCTTAAGAGACATCGAATTAGTTCTGCTGCCCCGAATATGCGTCTCCTAAGATCTTCAGCAGTCACTGATGGTGTTTGGTATACCATATCTTTCATATGGTCCCACAAATAATAATCTAATCAAGTTAATTACGGAGATCTTGAGGGCCAGGGGAGCTGTTCCGCTCTACCAAGTACACGTCCTTCAAACCGTTGATTCAAAAGTTGTCTAACACTTAGCGCAAAGTGCACAAGAGCACCATCGTGTTGGTACCACATATCATGTCTGATCGCCAGAGGCACATCAGCTAACAATCCTCCCAAATGATCTTCTAGAAAATTTAACTATCTGTCGGTGGTTAAATGGTTCTCAAAAACGAATGGACCAATGAGCAGGTTATCAATAATTCCACATCAGACATTCACTGAAAATTTATGTTGATAATTTGGCACTGTGATTTCGTGTGGGTTCTCCAAATCCCAAGAGAGCTATTTTTTCTGTTCATTAATCCATTCCGTGTAAATGTTGCCTCATTCACGAATAAAATTCTATTACGTAGATTTCGATTTTGAATGATCCAGCGGCAAAATTTCATACGACTAGCGAAATTTGTAGGTAAGAAGGCTTGAACAGGCTGGATATGAAATGGATATAAACCATGACGTTTTAATGTTCTTCAAACTCGCATTCGTAGTACATTAACTTGTGCAGATACACGACGAACAGAGGTGATCGGATTATTATCAATTTCTCGCAGAATGTTGTCCTCATAGTCTAGTACTTGCTGTATTCGACGCTCAGTCGACGGTTTCGGGAAAGTTCCATGTTCACGTAGGTGGTTGTCCACTTGGTGGAAAACTCGTCGGCCTGGTAGGTGCCGATTTGGAAATCTCAACCCTTATTCTCGAGCAGCTGCTACTGAGTTTCCATCACAAAAACCGTCCATGTAGTAGATAAAGGCGTAATCTCGCGTTGTAAAAATAAACATTATCAACACTGCTAATAAGCGCAAGTAGAGAAATCAACTTTAAGGTGCTTTGCTGTTTGACATACAAGTAAATTATATCACTTTCATAGTAACGTAGACAGTTTGTATCAAATACCACTTAACATCGTTTATTGTTTCGGCTGCTTCAGTATTTAACTAAAACAGGCCATAACTTCTTAAATAGTCGATTTAGAGAAAATGACCACTCTTTAATTTCGACTTCTTTTTACCTCTCCTACACGTAGGTGAAGTAGTGACCTCACGTCATGGGACGCTCTGTATAACCTACCCACCAATACATTGAGGTATGCTTTTTTTAAACAACTAATATTATATGTAACTCATTTCCATGCGCTATCAACTATTTTATCGTAAACCCGGCTAAAAAACAGTCTTTTATGCACTAAAATTAGCTTAAGTTTTTGCTTTCATAACTTTCCCATACAGTCTACCAATGAAAGCAACAATACTCAGTCCTCTGTAATTGTTACATTGTTGCTTTTTATTGCCATACTATTATATACCTCGTTACACGGTACAAATTCTCATCGTAGGGATTTATTAAAGATCTTTGTTAAAGTTTCTAACACAATCTGCGAAGCTTACTTTGCACCTTTAGAGCCAGAGGCTTTATTGTTTTCCATACCTCGCCTTACTTTGTCCACTGTTCTATTTTCCTATCCTGCATTTACTTCAGCAGCGTAGCACCACCGCAGCCCCTGCAATGCAAGAGGATTTCAATTCCTAGGTATTCCAACCGTTTCTATTTATTAATTACCTTTTCATACGAAAAAAATGAGCTGCTGGATATATATAAACAACATCGAGTCAAAATGTATGGAACGATGATGATGACATAATAATTAAATTGTAAACTGAACGGTATCTTGCAGGTACCGATAAAAATGAACAACTGGAGAACCGAGTAGCAAATTAGAATATCATTACTCCAAAATACTTCCATACTGTATACGTATATAATGCCTCTTAGTCATGGGATACTTTTCTAATCAAAAAGAAAATGTAAATACGGATATACAAATTTGCTAATAAGGGCTTCCCAGCTGATAAACAATACGAAAATGCATAGGAAATTCTATTATTCCTAATTTTATCTCCACAGAAGCGAGTAGATAAGAAATTAGACCGTATTATTTATGTTATCTACATTAATAGCAGTTATTTAGTCGAAAAGGTTGCCATTTTCAACTTTTCTGCAAAAATATAAAAATGTCTTCATAAATCATTTCTAGATATTTGTGCAAATCGGAACCAAAACGAAATGCTTTAATAACTAATAACTATCATGCAATCTATTTTTAACCAAAGCTGCCTGTAGGTATAAAATGAAAAAAATGTATAATGTGTTTTAGGTACAGGATGGGCTAGGTAAGTTGTAGAAGTGGTTGACGCCACCCAAAATACACGTATCAGAGCAACTGAGGTTATTGATTTTTTATAGTATACAAATGTGAAAACCAACAAACAATGAATACCAAACTTTTATTTGATTTATTAGAAGCTAAGAACTTTGCGTCATCCGCAAACAATTCACAGTTTAAAAAAGATGGGCCTAAAAAAAGAATGAAAGAAATTTCAAGATTGGAATCTTTAACGAAAATTATTTTCATACAGTTCGTGCATCACAGTAACGTGATAGGGATGAAATATATTTGCTTACATAAACCTTCAAATTGAGTTGTACCAATACCCACATGTGTGCTTAGATCTCGTTGACTTATGGGCATTCTCCTTCACTACACTGCTTATTTCATTTTCTAAGTTCGCAATCGTTCTGGGCCTACATCTTCTGAAATTAACACGTTGACTGTCGTTTCTTAAAGAAGTGTCAATCCGGCTAAGTATTTTTTCAGATGGTGCGCTTCTAGTTGAATAGCGCCGGGTATATAAATTACTGGCAAACACATCTGACTTAAAATTTAAGGAAATTCATAGCTTGACATAGTATTTCCATAAGTAGCAAATTCCATCAATTTAATTAAAACGAAAAGCGATTTTGATTGCCATGCTATATGTATACTGAATTGCGTCAACCACTTTTAAGAGGGGACACTTAACTGACCGACCTTGCATACAGTGTAATCATTTTATCTTGTAACATGTAGGTAGGCTGCACCTCTCACATGTGCATGAAATGCATGGTCAACTTTTCTCTTCAGCTATAATTTTTTTTGCCTCAAGAGTCTTTTGGAAATGCAAATGTCAACTACTGTGTTATCAAAACTTATGAATCTTCTGTGCAAAGTTGTTGAGTTGTATAGATTCTTGTGGTAATAGCAATCAGCTTTGATGTATTCTAATGGCAAGAAAACGGATATGATATTGATTTTGGAAGAATGCAAAAGGGCGGGGCACTTATCAGTACGCTGATATGCACAAAGATACCCAGATAGACTCCTTTCATCACATAATGCCTTTAGGAGTTTGGAAAGAAATTTGTGGCAGTATAGATAGTTTTCCAAGCCAAAGGTGAGACAACTACATCTCACAACAGTAGAAACTGAAGCGGCAGTCATCGAACAAGTAACGGGTATTCCCCATATAAGCCAGCAACTAGTTACAAGAACTGTAGGTTGTAGCCAAAGTCAGTATTTAACATTATAATAGTAAACCGGTTTCATCCTTACCACTTTATATTAGTGCAACACCTTACTGAAGATGATTACCCACGTCGACTAAATTTCCGCCAATTTTTGAGAAATAAAGTTATTACTGATCCAGTGTTTTTTGGAAATATTCTATTTTCTGACGAAGCGCTGTTTAGTAGCAATGGGTGTGTAAATAAACATAATTGCAGTTTCTATTTACAAGATTACACGCATTGGATTCGGCAAGCACAATCTCAAAGAACGTGAAGTGTAAATGTGTGGTGTGGTATAGTGGGTTCCTTCTCTGAGGGCAGTTTAAATGGGGAAATGTTTTATATTTTAGAAAATGATTTTACTTAGCTTTTAGACGACATTTGCTTTATGTTAGACAGCGTATGTGGTTTCAAAATGACAGAGCACCTACCCACTTCCATAGAATTGTAATAAACTGCAAAGATAAAACTTTCCGTAACAGATTAAATGCAAGAGGCGCAATAATCCTTGGTCTCCACGTAGTCCGGACTTCACTCCGTTAGATTTTTTATGGGGTAAAGTAAATAACGACGTCTACAAAACCCCCGAAGAATATCAGGAAGATTTACATGAAAAAATTATTGAATCATGTAGGCCAATCATCCCACACACTAACTCGTGTTAGAAATTAACTTTAGTGCGGCGGTTTGACTTATGTGAACAGCAAGGTGGACAGCAGTTTGAACATTAATTAGTGTTTTTCTTTCTATGTTTATTTAATTTATTTTTCTTATTGATTATATTGTTATGTCAACATATTGTTGCGATATCTTGGCGTTCTCTGTGTTTATTTTGTTTAAATTAGAAGAAATAAGTATTGTGAATGTACCTATTGCAAAACTACATCTTATATATTAGTAAATAGTTATATTGTACTTTCTCAGTACATTCAACGTAACTACTTTGCTTTTTAATTATTTAAACAATGTAAAGTTTACTAAGACACCTATGGAATTCAAACATCTGTAATATGTGTAGTCTACCGACGTGTAACAAGATAAAGTCCTACAATCATTCTCTGTACATTAAAACTTACTCAATTTTAGCTATTGTTCTGTATACA